>PVKH010010017.1:0-18500 GCA_004027955.1 Chaetophractus vellerosus
GGCTTGGCTCCATTTGCGGGCATCTTGCCCTGCCCGTGGCGGCTTAGCCCTGCCCGTGGCGGCTTTTTTGCCCCGCCCGTGGCGGCTTTTTTGCCCTGCCCGTGGCAGCTTTTTTGCCCTGCCCATGGTGGCTTTGCCCTGCCCACGGTGGCTTGCCCCCTCAAGAAGGTCTGCCTGTCTGGAGAGGCCCCCGGGAACTGAACCCGGGGCCTCCAATGTGGTGTACTGGCGCCCTATCCACTGGGCTACAACTGGCCCCTGGCCTTTGCTTTTTGTCTTCAGCTCTCTCTTGTTTGATTACTGCTTTGGTGCTCTGAAGAATGTAGCAGGGTAGATTAGTTATGTGTTTCAGAAGAAATCAGAACTTTGAGACACCCAAATTTTGGGCATACTAGATTTTTCATGACAATTTTGTTTTGAGTTAAAAGTAATATTCAACCAAGATAAAGCAATACAAGTTCCTAAGTAATTAGGTATATATATTGTTATTTGTCTAAACTTCTAAACTTCTCCTATTATGGTAATTGTTGGTATTAGAGTTGGGAAAGCAAATGGGACATGGACTCAAGCTAGAGATCCAGGGAGTGGGTGTAGCTCAGTGGTTTGAGTGCCTGCTTCCCATGTATGAGGGCCTGGGTTCAATCCCTGGCCCTTCCTAAAAAAAAAAAAAAAAAAAAAAGATAGAGATCCAGGATCAGAAGAGTCAAAGCCAGAAAGAATAAGATAGAAAGTCTCTTACTTACTTAAAATTATCAGCTATTTCTAAGTCCAGTGAGTTGTTATAACATTACTGTCAAAATGCTCAGCAGTTCTTCCTAACTGCGATAAGCATGATAAGCAGTTCTTCCTAACTGGGATAAACATGTGCATCTGTGTTTTGCTTTCCAAGAACGGAAATTATGCTTGTTTTACAATTGCATACAGCTAAGCATACTTGAAAGTTCAGGTAACTTCTTCTAAATACTTTTCTATGAAATGATTTCATTTTGATCTCATCAGGAAAGGGCTAAGAAACCTTCTCAGACTCTAATGGTTTAATAAACAGAGTCCTTATTGGACTGTCTATACATACCAAGAGTCAGAAGCAGGTTTCCTTTAGTGGAGGCATGTGGCAGACCAGCAGGGCTGAGATTAAGAGATTAGGTGGACCCATCTGGGAAGGTCCAACAAGAACAACTATAGGGTTAGGAGATCTAGCAAGAGACAGAGATGTCCAGGTGGAGAGAGAGAGAGAGAGTAAAAATGGTGGGATTGGAGGTTGGGGACCAGAGGAGAGGGTAGAATTGAGGCAAAGACTGGTACCAAAAGGGCCTGGCAGGGTCAGATGTCCAGGTCTCACAGGTAGAAACAAATTGTTGGCCAGAAGTCTGGGGAGTCAGACAGAGGGGTTGGAAGTAAAGGGGTCAGAACCCAGGCAAGAAATTCGGTAATAGTAAGGGGGCATGAGAAATAACAAAGATCCTAATTCTGAGCTTAAAACTTTCTGACACAGACTCTGGGTATGGTCTTAGTGTGGTGGAGATAGACAAGTTCACATGGCCAAAGCAAGTAATTTGGACAAGTGTTCTAGTGTTCTAGTTGGCTAAAGCTTCTCAAAGCAGATACCATAAAATGGGTTGGCTTTTAATTTATTGGTTTACAAGCTTACAGTTTTGAGGCTGAGAAAAATGTCCAAATTAAGACATCATCAAGGTGATGCTGTCTTCCTGAAGACTGGCTGCCAGCGGTCTTGGACTCTGTCATGTGGCGGTGTCTGCTGGCCTCTCCCTTCTCTTCTGAGTTTTGGTACTTTTGGCTTCTTATTTCCCTGGCCTTTTCTCTCTCTGTGTCTGAATTTCATTCACTTATAAAGAACTCCAGTAAGAGGATTAAGACCCAGCCTGAATGAGGTGGGTCACATCTTAACTTAAGATGTTCCTCACCAAAAGATCCTATTTGCAATGGGTCCACACCCACAGGAATGGATTAATTTGAAGAACATACTTTTCTGGGATTACGTAGAGCTTCAGACAGTAATAACAAGGTATTCCAATATTCCAACATTCAAATCTCTAGAATATTTTACACACTCAAACACACATAAAAAGAGAGGACTGGAAGATTAAAGAACAAAATGTTCACAAAATCTGTTTTAGAAGTAGAAGGAAATTATGGGTGATTTAATTTTTTCCTTTTTTCTTGTATATACTTTCTGAATTGTTCACAATGAACATGTATTGTTTCTTTATTTTGTTTCATAATAATAAAAAAAGGTTCTTAAAAATTCTACTCAAATGAACTGCAGACAGTTTGCAGATAGTTTGCAAATTTGGTATTTTGTTCAACGATTGGGTGATTGCTCCTGACTTGATGAGGCACAGATGTAAAACCAGATTATCACAGAATGCAACAAATTCTCTTGGAATTGGGTAAATTTCTGAATTCAAGCTGCTTGCCTTTTTCTTCTTGTGGAAATTTCTTGATTGACTGGTAGATTAGTCACTCCCCTTCCTCCCCCCCAACAGTCATTTTTGCAGAGTCTATCTGGGACAAAATGAAATAAGAACTGGAAATTATTGTACTGAGGTGATTAATTGGAAGGAATTCAAATGAATAAATTAAGGTTGGACCCTGATCTGTGTGCCCAGCTGGATACTTTTATTGGCAGGTTGAGCCCATGATGGGATTATGGAATAAAAAGAATGTTGGGATTAATTTTTAAGGTCATTTTGCATATGCGAAAAGTCTTAGGCAAAATTCCTTTTGTTCTTAATGCCAAAATATTTACCATTAATCCAAAACAAAATTTTTAGATAATAATAATAATAAACCAAAAACAAAATACCCAAATCCCTGGACCAGTAAACCGCATCAAATCTCAAAATGATCCCTATTCCAAATATTTTCTTTAACCCCAGTGATATAAATAGAGCAAAGATATCAATAATGAAAAGTTAAATCCTATTCTCCATTTAAGCTTTTATTCATACCTCAGGTATTGGGTTATAAGAAGGGAAAAATATTTGATTATTTAAATGAAATTGACTATTCAAATTTATTGTGCGTTTGCATGTGCACACACATAAAATACCTATTATAATTCTGTGGTCTAATTGGCGAGTCAGTTGAAATAGCAGTCAAGATTTTAACCTGCTCTTGTTTGTGTGTGTCCTCTGACTTTTGGGAAGTCACATTTGCATTAGGGCCGTGATGGAATGATTTGGCCCTAAGACTTGGATGTTATATAACTTACATGCTGTGTCTTTAATTAATGCAAGGCCAGTTATGTTTAGCAAAGGATAATAAATGGGCCATTGTCAGGTTCAATAGGTTTGTATCACTTTTTCCCTTGTGTTGGGTGGGTACAAACTGCCAGACTAAAGATCACAAAGGAGCCCATAAGGAATATAATGATGTTAAATGGACCCTAAATGTGCTATTACCCAATAAGGACCAATTGAGGTTGTGCTATGGAATTTATCAGGACTCTGCTAATTACAAATCCTTTCTACTCTTTGCTGGAGTGAAGTAATGGGACCTCATTTAATAATACCATTAACATCCCCTTACTCCCACATACAAATAGTCTCAGACACTAGTGCTCCCTAAGTGGGTAGTGAATGTGCAAGTTTCTTGATTCAGCTCTTTGTTCTGTTATTAAGGCTTTGGGACCAAATAATTCAGACAGAATGGAATTTGGTTGTTAGGAGGACGAGACTTGGATTATTAGGCCAAAACATTAATTTTTGCTTAGTGTTTTCCCATCCCTTGTGCTCCACTTAACAGATATGTCTCTCCTGGGAGCACAAGCCCAGGTCAGATGCGGCATTTTTCCCTCGTTAATGGTACCTGCCATCCTCTCCTACATATTCCTGTGGGCCTTCTAGTTTCCAGGTGGTAGTTGTGAGACTGCCCTGGCCACCCTGCTTTTACAGGTGTGCTTGGGGTCATGGAGCCCCAAGCATCCCCTGTCTACTGCAGGCATGGCCTGGACTGTGGTCTCTGTGACTGGCACAGAGCTTGAGGCATTGGGATGGCTTACGGAAACTTCCAATCCAAAGCAGCGTGTTCTTTTCTTTTCTTTTTATTTGCAGGGAGTAAAATTACCCATGCCTAGACTCCAGGCCACCTGACATCCCATCATAGCATGGATGCAACCCATTATTTTTTGTTCTAAGCAACAGATTGTACCTAAATAAACTTGTCTTCATGCCTTCCCCATACTCCCCACCCCCCTGCGTTGGTCAACTATCAGACTCTTTCAGATGCGATCAGACTCCTTAAAACAACTGACCAGAGTTGGGAACAGATGAGCACAACTTGTTCTTTTGAGCAGGTGTGAGCTGGTGCCAATATATACTGTCCATGGGCCTCTCATTTGCATTTCACTTCTAATACAATCAGAAAGTAAGTTAAAATCCAGAGGAGTCAATGGTACAGAGGTACATCTTGTTTAATGCAATAGCAATTGTCCTGAAGGCTGTGCTAGAACAGAATATTTATTAATCATAAGGGAGGTCATTATTTCAGAGAAAACTGTAGTGAAGAGCTTAGTTAAGCAAAGATTCCTTCTCGCAAAATAAACCATGCCTCCTGACTTACCTGATTTATAAATTTGGACTATACAGTTCAGGTTTCCTTTAAGTAACATATGGCTATAACTCTTAAAGGACTTAATGGTTTTGTGGGGGCTGGGGCTGGAGGGGAGCTCTCCAATGATTTCTTCATCTTTTAAGCTGTCTCCTTCCCTTCTGATGGACTAGTCGTTGATCTCCTTAGCAGCTTTTGCCAGGCTCTTAAGAGTCACCTGCAGGACCTCTCTTCCCTGAGAGAAACTGCATTCTTTAGATCTTCTATTTTTCACATATTATCCCTGTTGCTTTGAATAGACGGGGTTTCTTAATGGAATCTGGAAAGCTGGCTGTTGGTCCTGGTTCCACCCTAGATAGCTGCATGATTTGAACAAATTGGTCAGCTTCTCTGAGTCTCCTTTTTCTAATCAGTAAAATGAGAAGAGTAGGCTGAATGATTGCTAAGTTTGCATCTGGCAGTGTGATTTTATAAAACAGAAATTTTAGAGTCCATTTTTGAAACACCACCAAATCAGGAGTTTCCCTCTTCATATTCAAATCTAACTATCAAGGCCACCTGTGTTGTGCTTTCTTGTGTGTGTGTGTGTGTGCGTGTGTGTGTTGTGCTTTCATGAAGGCAAAAAGTGGCGCAGAACTTTTGGGAAACTTCTATGTTTAATAGGGCTAAATAACTCCTGCCCAGTAGTGACAAACTGCATTCTTGAGTAGTGTTAGGGTGCTTATTCTTCGGTGATAGTTTAGATTGAGTTCTACTGGGGCTTAATTAGGAAATGCTGTCTGTAGTCATGAGCAATTCTGTGGAATAAAATCAATGAAGAAATAGATATGAAGCAAGTAATACCACACTTTAACTTCTGAGGCATAATATGGTTTGGTTAGTTTGGGATCTGAATTTTGAAGGAGATTGAGGACCCTATTGTATGGAACAGGGGTGAATCCCCTTGGCCTTGGCCTGTTGCAAGGAGCTAGAGAAGTTTATTTCGTGTCTGGGCTTTTGGGTGAGTTCCCGAAACCAATTTTCTGCTGGAAATGGTGTGTGTCCTTCTAGCAACAGGCTGCTTGAGCAACGAGCTGTCACATTTCAATGCAGAAGCCTTTAGTTTGGCTATGAGATAATTTGAGTTCTTACTCTATCAGGAATCTATTTAGAAATTCAGCATAAATGTATTTGGAGTGTACCTGGCTCTTCAGAGGGAAGCTAAGGTCCGGGGCAAATTCTAATGTTTTTTTTTTTTTTTCTTATTATCTCATCCACCTCTCCTTTCGCAGGCCATGTTTTAATACAGGAAAATGAACATGAAGGGTAACCTTGAAGGCTGGTCCCAAAGCACAGTACTCGCAGACTGCAAGGGAGTACACAGAGGCATGTGAGTCTCGCCTTACTAGTACAGGAGGCCAGAGGGCAATTTAGAAGATGCCTCTATGTCGTGTCGATCAGTGTCTGTGGGTTTTGTGGGCACCTACTGGCTTTTGGAGGAGATAAGCTTTATTACCCTTTCTCCACTTTAGACATCTAAGATACTGACAGAAACTCGAAGTTATTGTAAGGGATATGCTCAGATTCCAATTGCTCACAAGTCCATGAGGACAGAATATCCAATTCTGTTGATTTCTATTTTTATTATTTTATAGTATAAACTGGCCATTTATTCTTATTTGCTACTGGAGTGAAATTCAAACACATTTTCCTAATATTATTTTGTGCTTCTCCATTGCTTACTTAAGGAAAAACAGACCTGAGACAATTTTACCATGTTTAAAGTGGCATAGATGCAGGTCTTCTGACAAAGAGCTTTGTGTAAAATGTAAACCTGAACAGAAGGATGGTGTTTTCACTCCTTTCTATGATATTCCTGTTCATTTGTCTTTATTTATATACCAACAGAGGCAAAACGGCAGCTTTTCCTTTACTTCCTTATATTTGCATTGTTCACCTAACCTTTCACTAACCCTTTTGAATTCAATGGAGCATGTAATTATTGTACCATATAGAAACAGTTGGGGGAAACAAATGGCATAGTGCAAAAGGTGTAATTTATGGTAGGAAGTCACCCAGAAAAACACGAAGGAAATGTTCAACTTATTTTAAATATCTTAATACCATTGCCTTTTTCTTTTCACTTGTGCACATTAAATTCACCGTGTGACGTAAGAAAAATTATTAAACATATGTCTATCTAAGAATCCAGCAGAAGTGCTATAAAAATTAAAATGTTCCAATTTAAATAACAATAGGAAATCACAGAGATTAAGGCATTTATTTCCTTGGTTCAAAAATGTCACTATAATAGAGTCAAGACATTTTCATTTGTCAGCAGCTCAAATAACTTCTCTTATCCTTCAGTTTTAGAAAGATGCAAAGGTGAGATTCCAGCCTTATAGAGCACTAGGATGATAATGTGTGTGTGTGTGTGTATGTGTGTGTTTGTGTGTATATGTTTGTGTGTGTGTTGGTAGAATGGAAGTACTACTGACATTTTGATCCTAATTTTTTCAGAAAATCTGATGTCCAGAATATAGGAAAATAATAGTGTAAAATAATGCATGCAAAGTCATGCTTATTACATGTATATTTGTGTATGATATGTGCATATACATGTATGCATACCTGGTCAATTATGAATAGTGTATTTACATACTGAATCTTGGAGTGAGGATTTTCAAAATAAGCAGAAGTAAGGGATAGGAATATCAGGAAGCATTGATTTGTAGTGTTTACCTCAATATTTAGGTTATTTTTCTTCCACTAAATCCCCATGTTCAGCTATGGGTTTCTCCATCTTTTAACTCAATAGCTCTCAACACTGGACTCAGTAGAGTTGTCTAGGGAATCTTAAAAGAATTCTGATGCCCAGGGTCCATCCCCAGGGATTCTGATTTAATTGGTCTAGGGGTGGGGCCTCTTACTGGCAATTTTTAAAAGCTCCCTTGGTGAAACAAATGTGCAGGCTGGGTTGACAGCCACCCCTTTAGCCATATGTTGACAAGTAATCACTGGCAAGATCTAACAACAACCCCCCTGGTGATCCTGACTTTGTTGAAATCTTTCCTCCCTCCTCTTGATTATTGCTGGAATCCAAACCTGTTAAGGTGAGCAAATGGGCACCACTATGACTTCAGGCAAAAAAGAACCAGGAAAGGCAAAGGAATGGAAATGACTTAGGTAAGGTTAGAAGGCGATTTACATAAGATAATAAGCCGAGGGGGAGCCAGAACTTGAACCCAGGCCTTCCATAGTGCCGTTGTTGAGAGTGAGGGCCCTGGAGTCAGACTGCCAGCTTGGGTGTGTCAGCTCCTGCACTAACTAGCTGGTTGAGTGATGATGCGCTAGTCACTTATCGGTCAGTCTCTTAAAGACTATAGAACACCTCATTTCCTGAGCCACTTACGTTTGGGGAAGAAATATAGCATCAGTTTTAGTCTTATCATATGGTAGGTTACTGAACCTCTCTTTGTCAAAGTTTTCATATCTGTAAAATGGGGACAATAATTATTATTACTTACTTCATAGTCTTGGTGGTTGAGAGGATTAAATGAGAAAGTAATGGTAACATCTCTTATGACAATATTATATGACTGCCCATATAATATCTCCTCAAAAACACATAAGTTATTACCACTATTTGACTCCACATCCTTTTCTCTTTCTACTATACCATGTCACTTAAATCAGATTGTGTATATAAATCTCATTTTAAAGTTTTTTTTACTATGGCCTGGAATCTTTTCCTCTGGAATCCAGATGCTAAATCAGACTTCTTTACCTTAACACTTATCAGAACTTTGGATTATTCTTTGATGCATTTCCTTAGATGGCTTCAGCGCCCCTTTCTTCTAAGCCAACTATAAATGTTGGAAATACATCTCTTATTATTACTTACTATTCCTTGTATACTGGAAATAGGAAGGGACTAAATGTAAATAAATTTAAAATGTATCCACATAAATGCTTTGAACTATTGCAGTAATAATAATGATGACTGTTATATGGTGCTTACTATGTGCCAGTAAAAATTTAAGTGCTTTACATAAAATAGTTTTAAAAAATTCTTCATTATGGAAAATTCCAAATACACAGAGGAAAACCTGTGTATTTGTGGTATATGTACCTCCACATATCCATGATTCATTTTTAGCTATTATCCACTCATGGCTAATTTTGTTTTGTCTCTATTCCTCTGCTCCTACTATCTTGACATCATAAATTTTTTTCTCTAAGTAGTTCAGAATGCGTCTCTAAAAGGCAAGGGCTTTTAAAAAATACCCAATACCAGTGTCACGCATAAAAACCTTGTTAGTGGGAAGTGGATGTGGCTCAAGCAATTGGGCACCCATCTACCATATAGGATGTCCAGGGTTCAATTCCCGGGCCTCCTGGTGAAGGCAAGCTGGCCCAAGCAGAGAGCTGGCCCACATGGAGTGCTGGCCCAAGCAGAGAGCTGGTGCAGCAAGATGATACAACAAAAAGAGACCCAGAGGAGAGAAATAAGAGACACAGCAGACCAGGGAGCTGAGGTGGCACAAGAGATTAAGCACCTCTCTACCACTCCAGAAGGTCCCAGCATTGGTTCCCGGTGCTACCTAAAGGAAAGACAAGCAGACACAGAAGAACATACAGCAAATGGAAACAGAGCAGACAGCAAGCCCAAAAACAAGGGGGGCAGGAGGGGAGTAATAAATAAATAAATCTTTAAAAAGATAAAACAAATGAAAAAAAAAACCTCATTAGTTAAGTAGTATTGTTTTCCTCATTTTACACGTGGAGGAACAGGCACAAAGAGTTTAAGTAACTTGCCCAAGGTCACACAGCTAGTAAGTGACAGGGGTAGAATTTGAAAGCAGGTGGTCTGGCTACATAATCTATGTTCTTAACTGCATTGATATACAGCTTCCCTATGGAAAAAAAAAAAGTGGAATACAGAATAATTTCTCAATGCATTTGAAGTTTCAGCCTTTAGTGTTAGTAATGTCCTAATTAGTTGGATGTACTATGGGGTTCTGAGATCCAGTTTTGCTGTCAGTAGTTGCATGGGCTTAGGTTTCAGACAGACCTGAATTTGAGTCCTGCTTC
Source organism: Chaetophractus vellerosus (assembly GCA_004027955.1). Classification (NCBI taxonomy): domain Eukaryota; kingdom Metazoa; phylum Chordata; class Mammalia; order Cingulata; family Chlamyphoridae; genus Chaetophractus; species Chaetophractus vellerosus. The sequence goes on from PVKH010010017.1 coordinate 9,643, forward strand.
CATCGTTTATTAGGTCTGTGACTTTGGGCCCATTTCTTACTCTCTAAATCACAGTTCCTTGTCTGTCATGTGGTGATATAATAATATCTACCTCATGGAGATGTTGTGATGAGAGTGAATGAGTTAATGTATGTAAAATGCTTAGCAGTAAACCTGGCACAAAGAAGTCCCTATGCACTATAATGTCAGGTCCATAAATTAGGCAAAGTATCTCTATGAAGAGAAGTATATATTTTCCAGTGTTTGGGGGTGTTTAAATATTTAAGTGCTAACATTTGAAAGTGCTTTTTTAATCCTTTAAAAGGACATGGCATACTTATTAGATTGCTTCTCTTGACTTGATTGGTTTGAGTAGCAGTCCTGTGAATGGTCAAGGACTACTGTGATGAAGACTTAGTACAACCCATTTAGAAATGCCTCAGAATTTACAGTTGGGAAGCTGCCGGCTTGTTAAATCAAAACATATGTTTTAATAAGGTAGCTCACATGAGCAAAGGAGCATCATTTTCAAGGAGTGATGCCTCTTTTTTTGAGCTACTTTAAAGTCATTTGTCAACATCCTTCCTAAGAATACAGCAGAAAGCCTCCCAGAACACATATGCACATCCTTCTTTGTCTCCTCTCCCTCCAGCCTTCAGCTGAAGCCTGCACTGTGAACAAGAGGGTGAAGTGTGAAGAAGGTTAAGACCAGGGAGCGTGGAAATGTGTGTGTGCTTGTGGGTATAGGGATCTCTGTGTATTACTGCCCTCTAAAATTACATGTTATTTATTAACCACCTACTATTTTGAAATTTATGTGTCATTCCTATATACCACTAATTTCGATAGTCAAGGATTATCATACATGGCATATTTTATGATATTTTTCCTTTGCTCTGTAACATCTGATATTGAGAAACTATACCTCATTCCAGACATTTTCCTTTTTCACTTTCGTTCTTCCTAAGGCTTGTATTGAACAATTCAATCTTATAAAAGAAAAAAAAATCATGCTTTCCCAATATTCTACTTAATTGCATGCACTGTTTCTTCTAACCCTCGTGATTTATATACTTTGCACATTTTGACAACAAAGGCAATCTTTTTAGTGTTCCCACTAGGTGAGAATATCACCCTGTAACCTTGATCTGTCCCCTTTCTCTTCTTTGTTGGGTAAAAATGAAAGGGTTGTTTTGATTTACAAGTAAGAGTTGAGCTTGCCTCTCACCTTCAAAAATGACCTTGCACAATGAAGGAAACAAGTGTTATTTTTCTCTATAAACATTATGTTTGAGGTTTTTTCTTCACACCTTTTTGAACTCATCTCTTCTGCTTAAGATTTCTTCCAGCCCCCTAGGTTTGGAATTCCTCCCTAACCATGTTAAGTGAGAATTGCTGGCGGATGCTGATTCTTACAAATTTTCTGGAGAAACCAAGTTTTTTTTACCTCTGGCAGTGTACATATAGGAGAAATTAGACTGCCTTCTTTTCCTCTAGTTGTGTTAAGGCTCATGCTGCCTGATCAAATGCTTGGCATGGTCCAAAGAGAAGACATATTCAGCCTTTCAGAATATCACATGAACAATTTCTGAATGAAATAAAACTCCAAATTATATTCAGTTTAGAGAATTCAATCCTGGTTATAAACTTAGAAGATTGAGAATGATTTGTCACTTGAACGAGTTTGGTTATGCAATTAGCTGATACCTTATTCTCTCTTTCTCTCCATTATCTTTTTAAAATCAACTTTTTTGGGGGAGTATGATTTTTAAACAATGAAATGCATCTATTTTAAGTGTACAGTTTGTTGATTTTTAAAAAATGTATATATTTATTTAACCACTACCCCAGCCAAGATTCAGAACATTTCTATCATCCTCCAAAATTTCTTCATGTCCCTTCCAAGGTAACAAGGAAGAATACTCTTTAGAGTCAGTTATTCTTAGTAGAAAACACTTCATCAAAATCCACTTGCAAATCTGAAGCTCCTTTAAAAATAAAAAATAAAAAATGAAAAAACCCAGTTGCAACTGTGTCACCAAGACTGGCTTTACTATAACAAAAGCAACATTCACCGTAATTACTTTGTTATAAGTAGAACCATGCCGGCACTAAAAGATTTCCTGCTTTGACTGGCAGCTTGGAGAGGAGGAGGGGAGGGAGGAGTGGAAGAGACTGGATGGTGGACAGCCGTTTATTGCAAACTGCAATCAGCAAAGGATGCTGGCATCGGCTTCACAGGGACCTGGCTTCCTAGTGGCTTTAGCAAAGGGGATGAATTATAGTCGGCATCTGCAATGAAGGACAGCCAATTGACCCTGAGGGAAAAATGTCAGATGTGGTAGAGGTTGGAGAGCCTTGTGGAGTTGTTATTCAACAGATGCTGATTTGGTCTCTGTTATTCAACAAATGAAGATTTGGTGCAGACACCAGGCAGCTGTCACAAAATCAAATGGTGTTAGAGGTACATTGTCAATAAGAAGTTCACAGGGTACACCAAATACTGGCCAAAGTAATGATCCTTCCTTAAATCAAACAAGTCTTCCTTGACAAGGCAGAGGTAGGACAGTGGCTTCAGAGGGTGAGACAAAGGCAAGGAGGCTTTTGGTTCCAATTAAACAGGGTTTATTTTTGATGAGATAGGTCGAGGTTCTTTTCCCACCACATCTCTGTGGGCGTTTGATACTGTGCAGACAGCTCAATTATAGGATTTTGATGCCTTGAGAGGCTCAATCAATCATCTGTGGTGAGGTTTGAGTTGTTTGCCTGCTGTAAAATCTGATGAAGCTAGCAGTTAGCTCTTTCATTATAAGAAAGGTGGGATTGCAGCAGGGAACCACCAAAGCTATTTCTAACATAAATCACCTGCACATAATTAGATTGGAAAGAATACTTTGGAAGACAGAATAAGATAAAAGCATCCATTTTTCCCATATGCCAGGCCCTATTTAATTTTGATTATTCCATTTATGCAACATTATTTAAATCTAAGTGCATGCAACGTGGTCCATAAGACATTTAACAATTAAGGAATTCTCTGGGAAGTGGATTCGGAATAGTTAAAAAGGAATCGCTAAGGAGGCGGTAGGGTTTGGGTACTGTGGTCGGATTTCATGTCCAAGTTCAGACTAATTTTCCAAAACAAGAGGGTTCTGGTGATGCCAGGATATTGGGCAAAGGCTCCGGCAGTAGTGGCACATTGGTTTGATGCCATCCTGCCAAGGAGAAATGCCAATGATTTAGTTGAGCCTGAATTTTCCTTGGAGATAGTCTTTTTATGCTTCATCAGAATTCAATCCATTGGTTTTTACTTGTAAAGTTTTACGAAAAACTTCCCCCAATGTCTCCAGAAAGAGTGAGACGTACTTTTTTTACAGTGTACTAAATATCTTTTATCCTTTCTATGCCACATGGCCACATATTACTGCATAAATAAAATAAATAATCCTTAAATATGCATGCCCTTTTCGCATATACATGTACTTGAATTACCAACTGTTGTTGGTTTTCGTAATTTGCAGCAAACCACTGTGTTTGATGGCTATATTCCTCCAATGACACAAGCCCGTTATTTCACTTTTAGCACATGCTAATTCTTCTAAGACTAGAGCCCTCAACTAATTTCCTTGGAGACAGATTAAGAAAATCTTCAATTTATCAGGGTCAGAATATAATACAACTTGGGAAATTTTAGTTTTGATTTTTTTCCCCAAAAGCACACACGACCTTCCTCTCTAATTCTCCAAATCACCTTTTAAATACAATCCCTCCTCTTTTCCTCATCCTTTGGATGAACTAGTTTTCATCTTGCTCAGTTTTCTCTGTTTTCATTCTTTAAATTTGGCTGGAAAACAATGACTTTAACTTTCCATCTTACAGCTGTTAAGGACCTTGACCTGTTGGTCCTAATAAAAGTGTTATGAACCATGCCCTGCTAAAATGATTTCACTCCTCCTCTCTCCATTCACCCTGATAAATTCCCTTGGTGGGTGATAAAACACTGCATTGAAATGGACACATTTGGTCTCTGTTAAATCTACTTATGGTGATTTCTCTGCTGTAAGCATTATACTTAGAGAAACCAGATGCTCCTCTTTTGGGGTCCATCTAGTAACTTATTCTCTCACTATTCCAAGAACTCCCTTGGGCTCAGCAAATTATCCCCTCCGTGCAAGTGCAGTTACATAACACAGCTCCTTCCAGGAGAAGCCATCAAGATAGGGAGAGAAAACAGCACACTGGGAATGCCACTTTAAATATATTTTTAAAAGCCTTTAACAAAAATACCATTCTATTTCTCTGTGTCCATATTCAGAGTGGCCTACGGTATTGTTCTTTAGAGAAGGGTTGCCATTTGTCTGGAGGGCATGAATGATTTCTCCTCTTTGTTGTATTTTTTCTGAAAGGACACCAAATGGTCTCACCATCAAGGTTTTAGGTAGATAGACATCCATTCACGTCTTAGAGTTTGTTCTGAGACCCAGGAGTCTCTGTTTTTTTTTCTGATAAAGATATTGGGTCTTGTTGCTCTTTTCTACATTTATTCCTTTTTATGATGCATATGTCAATTAATTTAAAAGGAATTCCTCCCCACCTGGACCACCTCCACCCCAATCTGCTTCTAGAGCATGAGGCTTTAATGATGTTACGGCTACATAAATAACTATTGGAAAGTATTTTTCTAAGAGGGGTGTGTTTTATTTACATGTTTGGAAGATCCAAGTGATGACCTATGGTAACAGTTTTCACTTGACGGCTTGGTGTTGTGCAAGGTCCTGAAAGTTTCAGCACCCTCACACCATACCCCCCACCCCAGCCATGGTCTACTGCCTTTTTATAAAAAGGCCAACACTACGGCTAATAGCACTAATAATATTATTAAAACTGCAGCGTGCTTTACTTGTTCCAGTGCAAATGAGGCTTCTGTATAGAGCTCAGAGAATGTGGAGAACGTTGTTTTGTTCCGTAATCTCCTCGTTGGTCCCTTGGGCCACCGTTTTTGCAGTTTCACAAGCAAACTGCACAGTTGCCAGCTCTAGAAGGCAACATCTCTAGAACAGATTATCCCATTACCATGGAGCCAAGGTGCTTTTCTTACTCTTCAAGAAAGTAATTTACTTTTGGGAATGATAGGGAAATGAGAATTATATGGCATCTTTCTTCTTACAAGTTGTGAAAAGTCTGGGCTATGGAAGCAGCTTTAAAAGAGAACACCTGTTTCTGTTTCCTTAGGGGAGAAATCAATATGAAAACTGGATGATGTTCAAACCTAAAGCAATTTGGGGTCCCTAGCACAATGCCTGGCATAAAGTAGACATTCAAATAGTTGCTGAATCAAAATTACTGTATCAAAAATATCTGTGAACCAGAAAAATAAAAAATATTATTTTATATATTAAGTTCCAATAGTGGTTGTTATAGGAAGATAACAAAAATGAATAATGTCAATTTGCATGTGTCCATTTAGAATGTTTATATACAGTTTTTTTTTTTTTGGTTTAACATTTATTCCTTTTATGCTGTGCTTGGGTGAAATTGTCTTGTGTATCTTGATCTTTGACTCTTTTCATTGTTTATATTGGAACTGGCTTTCTAACTTTCCTGTGTTTAAACATGCCATATTTAAAAATTGTTTTGGAAGTGCTGATGTAATCTTTTGGAATTCAATTTGCTGAAGCAAAGTCTGCTTTTAGTAAAAAGCAAGCAAACAAACAAACAAACAAACCAAAAGAAACCCACAAAAAAACAAAACAAAACAAAAAACAAACTTGCTTTACAAAAATTCTTCTTAGGAGATAGGGTTGTTTGTATGCAGTTGAGGCATAACTCAAACAAGGTTGTTATAGCACTCAAATTAAATTTGGAGAAATATGTGTTTTAGTTTGCTAGGTTGTTGAAATGCAATAAACCAGAAATGGGTTGGCTTTTACAATGGGGATTTATTTGTTTGCAAGCTTACAGTTCTGAGGCTGTGAAAATATCCAAATCAAGATGTCAACAGGGCATACTTTTTTCCCAAATATCAGCTGCTGGCAGTCCTGGACTCCTCTGTCATATGGCAAGGCACATGGTGGCACCTGCTAGGCTATCCCTTCTGTCCTGGGTTTTGTTGCTTTCAGCATCTTGGTTCTATGGCTTTCTCTCTCAGCTTCTGTGTGTTTCTCTCCATATTCATCCTGTATATAAAGGACTCCAGTAAGAGGATTAAGACCCACCCTGGGCCATGCCCTAAATGAAGTAACCTAATCAAGAAGAGCCTACCTACAATAGATTTACACTCACAGGAATAGATCAGCTTTAAGAACATGATTTTCTGGGGTCCATACAAACATCAAACTACCACAATAGAGAATAGTCCAGAACTCTAATATGATAGAAAGATGACTACTGAATTCGGTAAGATCTTATTTTCATAAAATTAGTTTAGATTTGATTCAATTTTATTTAATTCAACTCAACAATATTTACTTTGTCTGTGCCAGGCATTGTGCTAAGTGCTAGAAAAATGAAGTTGATTTAGATACAATTAATCCTCTCCAGGAGCTCACAGACTGATAGGGAAAATAAATGATTCCACTAGGATGTAACCTCCATGAGGACAGAACGTTGTTTTTTTCACCATTGTATCCCCAATGTCTAGAATAGTTTCTCTTACATAATAGATGCTCAGTTAATAAGTTTTTAATATAAATGAATGAATGGTATTATATTGTAAGGAAGAAGTTTCTGAATATCATGTATATGTGTGATGAGTAGTCACTAGCAGAGAAATTAAGGGTGCTCCCACCCAATTTCCACTGTCTCTATAGAAGATCATAAAGGTTGCTAATCTTTTCAAATACCACACTATACTGTATATTCTGATTGATTTGGATGTAAAAATTCATGTTTCTTCATGTTAGGTAGTCTCAGGACTACCTTCCTGTACAGGACAAAACATAAATTTATGATTTCTTTAAGATAGCTAAATCTCTGGGAATTCCCCTTCAAGACCTGAATTCCTAGTTTTCTGTCCCATGAACAGGAGGAAGGAGCCACCTCATGGAAGATGGTTTATAGAGCAAAAATGATCTAGGAATGCTGGCATCTTAACACCGACCATAGATAATCAAGGCTGTCTCTTAACTGCATCACCCAGCACAGGTAGGTTTCTCTGCCAGGAGAGGGGCCAGAAATAGAGCCACAGTGACAGGTCTCCTCTCTGATGTGACTGGAACCAGGAAGTAGTCAGTTAATCAGCAAAGTCAGCTAAAAGTGAAAAGTCATAAAAATGATGCATAATAACTTATGCATTTTACTTAAATGTGCTTTAGAACATGTATATGCATGCATATTCGTTCTTCAATATTTTAATGTTGGGTCAGAGAATTTTCTAGTAATTGTCTGCTGATTGGAGTACATGTTTTTCTTTCTCACATATTCATATCCATACTGTGTCTTCCATAATTTCCAGTTTCAGTGTCTTTTAAGTAGATTGAGAATTTAAAGACAGTTTAAAAGTATTCTGACTGCAGAGTTCTTCTATACTTTTATGATTTTCTGCAGTCTTTTATGATTACAAACCTAATTCCTTGCCAGTTTTTCTTAGCGACCTGCCTCTACTGGGTCTTCAAAATAACCATCTCATGTTTCATAAAAATTCTTTTTATATTAGTATTTCATTGGCTTCCCCAGTATTTTATTAAATTATGGATTTGCAGTAAGTACAAAGATCATGAGTAGGTTTTGGAACAAAAACACCTGATTCTTGAGAAGAATACAGCTCCATGGGTGGGAGCAGAAATGCAGATGCATACTGCAGAACAGCCTATTAGTTGTGAGTGGGTAAAATGTCGTGGAGTTTTAGCACAGTCTTTGCCTGGAGTAGCCTGCAAGTACTGTGCTGTAAGTAATGATCTACACAGCATGATAAGAAGAAACAATGTTGATGAAAAGCCCCTTAATTGAATGAGGATGTATAGCTCATACTCAACGTAATATCGACGTTATTCTTAATGAATAATACAGCATTTAAACAAGCTGATTTGACAATTCAAGAGGGATTTGGGTATTTGTACCTAGAGAGACAAGTATAAAGAGCACTTGATTTGTAGTCAGAAAACCTGGATCTAAGTCTCAGTGCTGCTATTCATTCGCTGGGTGAATTTGGAATTCATTGGAACCATCTCAGTATGCCCATCTGGCTATTTTTACAAATAACTAATGTAATTTATAAACTATAGTTAACAACAATATTGTAATGTTTTGTAGCAAAAGCAAAGAAGGTACTATATTAATGTAAATATAAAAAAATATGGGGTTGGGTTTTGTGAGATATGATATGATTCAGCATTTTTTCTCTTCATTTTTTTTTTTTCATTAATAAGGAGACCTTGACTATGTCGTTTGCTAGTCTGTGTCCATCTGCATACTTTCTGAACAGTGGAGGAACAATTGAGTTAGTTGTTGGAATTAGAAAAGATAAAAGTGCCTGGACAGAACTTTTTTAGAGGTAATGCTTCCATAACTTGTTGAGCTGCTATTTTATTTTTTGAATTTGAAATAAAGTTTGAATAAAAAAAGAAAAATACGGGATAACTTACAGAATCTTTTGGGAGGGCTGCAGTGCCAAGCCAGAGGCAAATCTGCCAGAATCAACATCTCAAACCGTGCCCCACTGCCGACACCACTACTCCCACTTGTGTCATGAGCTCAACCTTATAGCCGCTGCTACCTGCTGCCAGTATACATGTGCAAGTGCGGGCGAAGGGAGAGGTAAGAGAGATGGTGAGAAAGATATGTATCCATAGAGATAGAGATGCAAGAGAAATAGAGATAAAGATATATAGATAAAGAGACAGATGAGAGAGAGAGAGAGAGAGAGAGAGAGAGATAGAGAT
>PVKH010010018.1:0-18553 GCA_004027955.1 Chaetophractus vellerosus
CAGAAATATTCAGGTAAATACTATTATCTAGATAAATGTGGTTTTTGATGATGTGAGATACAGTACTTTTTCAGAAAAACCTTTTAAATGAACTCATTTGTGATTATATCGCCTTCCATGAAATTTCACCTTGTTTAAATCCAGATTGGCTTAGTGAGTCATTTTATCCCAAATGGACTGTGATTTTTTCAAGTACCATTGCCATCCTTAAATGCCAAAACTAAGTGTTTCTTGGAAAATGTTAATAGTAGTTGTCTATTGACAATAAATTATTGTTGATTTTTGTTTTCTTTCTACTTTGGAATTTTTCTATTTTCTATCATGGGAAAGCAAGGGAAAAAAATTATGTTTTTTAATTGAGTCCAGGATAAACATTTATTGTTATATATAACAGTAAAAAATAAAGGATATTGAAGCACTATACACGGATCACTGTCTGTGCCTTTCCATAATCCAAATAAAAGTAAAATGCATACATAAAAATCAGAATCATCTGTTTTTCAGAAAGATATTTTTAAAGGTATTAAATTATTTCTCATTATTACAATGAGATTTTAACACATGATGTAAATAAAAACCTTTATCATGTAATAAGAACCTTAAATGGATATTCCATGTACTTCTGAAGAACTTTTTTGTTAAATCAGTTGTTACCCATTTGTACCACAGTTTTAAATAACCGCCTTATTCAGATAAATGCTGTAAATCCGTAATTCATATCTGTTTTCTTTTAGATAGTTCTGTACATTTTTTCATGTTAACTCTCCTTTATGTAAACTTTGTAAGGGGACACCTCATAGCTTTCCTTGTTGAAGCTATTCAAACAAAGGAATTATTTCACACCAACCTGAAATGGTAATCTCAGAAGTAACTGAATGTAAGCCGATTACTTCTTTCATTTGCAGCTGTCCTGCTTCCCAAATCAGATCAGCTACAAAGAGTTTTTGCTTTAATTTTATATGTAATCAGATACATATAACTAATTCTTTTATACAACACCTAAAATAAATAGATAAATAATGTCTAAATTACTTAAAATTGGAAGAAAATTTTTAAAAAATGTGCCATGGCCTACTCCCTAGGGCACCAAGCCTTTTTTCTTTATAGTATGGTAGTTCCTAAAATGTGGCCCTCAGGCCAACAGCAGCATCGCCTGAGAACTTAATAGAAATGCAGATCCCAGGTCCGCTCCAGACCTACTGATTCAGAAAATGAACAGGGTCTAATAATCGTGCTTTTCAAGCCCACAAGGTGATTGTGACGCAAACTGGAGTTAGAACCACAGCTCTAGAGCAATTATGCAATCTTGACACTATTGTCAATTGGTGCAGAATAACTTCTGTTATAAGACGCTGTCCTGTGCCTTGTAGGAAGAGTGGCCCCATAAAATACAGGACTCACAGTTAAATTTGAATTTTAGATTTACACTAACCTGAAATTCAAGTTTAACCGGGCAGTCTGTATTTTATCAGGGGATGCTACCTTCCTGTATTTTTATTTGTCCACCTTCGTGGTGGGATTTGTAGAATCCCACGTGTAACAACTAAAAATATCTCCGGAAAATATTCCCTGAGGGGCAAAACAGCCCCCACCCCCTCCTTAAGAACCACCCCCACATAGTCTTTGTCCTATTGAAACTTGTCAACACCCTGGTAATATACAGCAGTGAGCCTAGTGCCTTGTCCTTGGAAGGATCCAAACCCTGTTAAATATTCAAGAAGAGGACTAAGTAGTGAAAGTTTTGTATTTGCCTCTCCACCCTGTCCCTTCCCACAAAATGTGCCATGACTTGCAGAGTGAGGGTTTTGTTGTTGTTTACACACAGAAATTGAAGGCAGACAGACATTGCAGAATACTTCAGAAACTGTAAAGTACCTAAATAACCTGTACAAAATAATCCCAAAGAGACTGACTTGGTACGATGCTCTAAAGGAGTGTCGAAAAGATAATATGCACCTGGTGAGCATCACGGACCCGTACCAGCAGGCATTCCTGACCGTGCAGGCCGTCCTTCATAATTCTGCTTTGTGGATTGGACTCTCCAGTCAAGACGTAAGTGTTCAGTCCCAACAGCTAGGATTGGGCAATGAAATGTGACTTTTTTTTTTCAATTGTATATAGCACCTCCCATACAAGACTAAAAGCAACTGAAGATCTTGAAATCTTATGCCAGTGAATGGACTACATGGTATATGTGGTTTTTAGTAGCAATTATCTTTCCACTTTTAAAAGCTCTAGTACTTCATTTTTTAAATGAAGAAAAAGCTGTAGGTAACATACGTACTTGATTTATTCTAATCAAAGGCTGAGCTGGGATCGGTAACTGCCATATCTCTTTAACCAATGAAAAGGCATGAAGGGAAAAATTAAGAAATTAAATGGGTTGGGAGTGGGAGAAGCACTGTGGATGATGTCAGAGTCCTTTTCATCACTTTCAGAGTGAAATTAAGCCACTGTGACAAGGCATTAGAATAGTGTTTCATCACTTCTCAAGCCCTGATCACTGATAGATGTCTCAGGTGCTTCTTATTCATTTTAGAGCCCAGCATAGAATGCTAGTCTCTTATTAATTATCAACATTAAACTTGGTACATGTAGCATGAACAGCAATGTTTATACAGCTTTTGCTGTAATTAGATTGGAAATGTTTTTGATATAGTATTGCTCTAGGCATTGTAGGCTGCTTTTTTTTTTTTTTTTTTTTTTTACTTTTCTCAGCCTTCTGAGTATATTTTGTGACAATGTAATACTCCTCCCAACTGAGATGTATTGAAGGGTGAGATAGTGGACTGCCATATAAGGCTGCACCCATTATGTATTGTGTGTGGGGTAGTGTTTACATAGATAAATGTCACCCAGACCAGTATTCCTAATTCAATCTCAGAGTGCAGGTAATTGGCAGAGTAGAAGGAAGAGTCTGTTCCATTATGAAGCAAACCTAAATTATGTATAGCTGAGGATAACCCTCAGTATTTCAAGATGGTTTTAGGGCTGCATGGAGAAAATGTGATTGAAGACAATTTAGTACAGCACAAACCCAGAACTGAACTGGAGAACTGATGACAAAATTTCAAGTAGATCAGAAGTAAACATTATCTTTGATAGACTTTGAATTCATCACCACTACATTTACCAGAATCTCAGTTAAAAGAAGTATTTAGGAATAGTTTGAAGAATAGGGTATCCAAAGCTCTGGATATTCTAAGTTTTACCCCCAGAAGTAAGCCAGATGTTCAGGTTGCTGTTTGCCCAGACTCATAGTATCAACTCCTTCATAGTATTGCTTTTACTTAGTTTCTCTTTGGTGTCTTGTCTTCTTGTGAAAACCATCTTGTTTTTTTATTGTGAGGATGGTATTATTACATTTCCAAGTTCCATTCACCTTAAATCTTTTTGAAGCAAAAGTAATATTGTAACCATAGGAAATTTGTAAAATATAGTGAATTTTTAAAAGTTAAAATCACCTATCATCTCAATACTTAAAGATAAATATGGTTTAATATTTTGGTATATGTCTTTCAAGTTATCTTTCTATATACACATATTTATTTTTAAGGCAAAATTGGGATCATACTGTTTTGTAAAAAAAAAAAAAAACCCTTAATGGTTTTGGTCTAATTCCTTATCTTATTTTCAGTCTTCACTCATTTTCCTTTCACTCTTGATTTGAACATATTCTGTATATTATGTACTTTCATAAGCTTTCTTAAATCTTTGAAACAAGACAGGATATAAATAACTTTACATTGAAAGCAATGGGAAGGTGTTGAAAGATTTTAAACAGAGTAGTTATGATATCAGATTTTTACTTAAGAAAAATTATGCTGGGCGGAGAGTGGGGAGGGAGTAAACAGTCTAGAGATAGAGAGACCAGTTTCTTGTAGAAATTCATGCAGAAAATGATGTGCTGTACTAAAGCATGTTTACAATGTCTGAGATGCAGCAGTTCTGGGTTATATAAAGTGCAGGGTGTGGCCATGGCAGGGAGCCACTCAAGCATATAGAAGTGAAGGTGCATAGAAATTGAGGAAGTCAAGAAGGCTTGGGAACCCATTTCTCAGCAAGATCTGTTCTTTCCCCCATTTCCCAAATAAATTCTTTTTACTGGCCTTACTAAAAAAAAAAAAAAAAAATACAGCTTGGGAACTGGGTGAGTCATCCACATGAAATAGATGTCCCTAAGTCAATGGTGGGGCCAAGGGGACAGAGCAAGACATGGGGTACCTCCTTAGTGAATGTCAGGGAGAAACAAGAGACCCAAGTGCTCAGTGAATGTCAAAGAGAGCCAAAGCATCTGGGAGTTTACAGCAATAAAAAAGACATAAACCTCAAAGGAAATGGCTAACCTCCTACCCCTGTTCTCATAGCCTTGTGGTATCTGAGGAATGGAAGAATAAACAGACTCCCATTATGGGCACTGAAGGAAATTATTCCCTTGGAAAAGCCAGATTTTAATTAAGATCCGTTAAGGTTGAGAATTTAGTAAGGAGATATTTACAGAATTAATGAAGAGATTTAGTATTTAATAAGAAGACAGAGGGTGAGGGATGATTTATCTGGGTTGAATGAAAGTTCAAAAAACCCAGTGAGGGTTTGGTGGGTAGTGCAGCAAAGGAGAAGGGAGTCCAGGGTAGTGCTGATCAAAGTATGGTCAATGTCACATGGTCAAAGGACCTGGCATTTGGGGCCATGGCTGTTTACAATTAACTGGCCACAGGGTTACAACTGGTACTGTCCTTGAGGTCCACTCAGCATGAAGCAGCTGTTGGCGTTAGGCTTGGCCGTGTTTGCTGTTTGTGGTTCATTAAGGAGACTGTGGCCTTTGCTCAATACTCCAAATAAGACAGTGATGCAAAATTGCCTTGGGCCTCAGAAAGCTTATCTCAGTGGGTTGTTTAGGCCAGAGTCAATACCTGAGGCCTGGTGCTCTAGCATCACTATTGGGAGCTCGGAGAGGACTCTGCAAGCTGTCCCTTGGACTTCTCTAGCTGCTCTGTAAAGACTATCTTAAGATAGGTGGGAGGTCAGGCACTTGTCAAGATGTAAGGGCAGGTGTTCACAGATTTCTAGAGCACAACATGTTATAATAAACAAGTAAGCTTCTCCCCGGAGACAAATGTGGAGACAGCAATGTGAAAGCCACCATGCCTGAGGGGTTAAGAGGAAGGAACTAACATTTCTGTAGCTTTTCTTGCATCCAGCCACCCACTGAGTTGCTCATTTTTACCCATATTATCTCATTAATTCCAGCCCGGTGAGGTGTATCACACCTGTTTAATAGAAAATGGGATGGAAACTTGGAGAGGTAAACTCAGAAGTCAGTGATTAATAAGAGGGTGAACCAGGATTCAGACCCCTCATGCATGATCCTAAAGCCCCTGTTCTTTCTACTATGCCATGTTGTCTTGAACTTAATCAGTGATTACAGTGGTTGGTTCTCACTCCATTTTAGCTTTCTGATTTCCAACAACTAGCACTTCTAATTATGTGTGAGGCAGCATAGCATTATGGTTATGACTATGGACTCTAGACCCTGACTGCCTGGATTAAGAATCCCAGCATTGTAATTTATATCCTGTGTGACTTTGCCCAGGTTACATAGCTTTGCTTTCTTTCCTTGTTTGTAAATCCTCATAGCAACCATATGAGATAGCTACTGTTACTATCTCTTGTGGTTGTTTTGAGTTTTAAATAACTTAATGTTTGTAAAGCACTTAGAACAGAACCTAGCACATATTAAGTGCTGTATATGTGTATGTTAAATAGAATAGGTGATTAGATTGACTGTGAGGGTCAAAATAATATAAGGGGGATAACTTGAAGTATTGCCACTTAAAATATGCTTTTTGCTCCTTACAGGATGAACTCAACTTTGGTTGGTCAGATGGGAAACGTCTTCATTTCAGTCGCTGGGCTGAAAATAATGCTCAACTTGAAGACTGTGTAATACTAGACACTGATGGATTCTGGAAAACATCTGATTGCAATGATAATCAACCAGGTGCTATTTGCTACTATCCAGGAAGTATGCTAATTTCAAATATTTTCTTTCTTAAATTTATATCAGTCTCATGAATAGTAGAATTTTGGGGGTGGTGGTCTTGTAAAATCTGTTTTTGGAATTATAAAGAAATTATAATCATGTCCTTTTTAAAACAAAATTTGTTATAAAAATTGGTATTCAATTAGAATATTACATATTAAATATTTTGCCATTAATTTTGTTATTTTATTTTAGACATGCTTCATCTTTATTTTTATGTTAGCTAACAATGGTAATTGACTATGTAAAGTCCCTTTGTTACCCTCACCATAAATATATTTTGTATTTATAGCCTTACACGAACTTTATATTTGTGGGAATTCTTTATAATTCTTGTCATCAACAGCTAACATTTCTTTTACGAGTTACTGTTATATTCATTTGGTTGCAAGTAATGGCAACTAACTCAAGCTAGCTTAAGCCGAAAGGGAAATTCAGAACCACAAAAATTGGGATAGAGTTAAATTTCACGGAGGATGAGAATCAGGAGTGGAGTAAGAATCAGGAGCTAGGAGATACTCTCTTTTACATATTTCTATCTCTATGGATCCACATTCTTTATATACTTTATACTTCCCCTTGTCATGGTAGAATATGGCAGCCCTCCAGCTTTCAGTTATAGCCGCTATTGAGGATAGATCGACTATCTTTGAATTCCAATTTTCAAATTCTTAGAGAGAGAGACTCTGATGGTCTCACCTTGAGTCAGGTATGCAATCCCCAGGCCAATCAGAGAATGTGGTTTCATGGCTGCCAGGGGTCCACATTTGTGGATTTGTGGTAGAAAGAGGATAACTCTTTTGCAGAGAAACGGAGGTGTTGTGAGATGAGAGAGGTACTGAATGGTTTCTATTACATATTAAATCAGTTTGCTTTTTTAAAAAAATAAAAAACATCTACATGTGGATCTCCTTGAATGCCTGGCCTTTTCATTATTGAAAAATAAACATAATTAGATTTTCTAGATGCCAGATTATAGACAATATTTCTGTTTGCCTTGGTTAAAGCAGTAACTTATTTGAATATCACATATATCATTAAAATATTGCTTTAAAATTAGATAAGGTAACAGCTCAATTAAAAAATGAGTAAAGGACTTGATTAGACATTTCTCCAAAGAAGATATACCAATGACCAATAAGCACATGAAAAGATGCTCAACATCATTAGTCATTAAGGAAATGCAAATCAAAACCACATTGAGATACCACTTAACACCCCTGGGATGGCTGTAATTAGGGGAAAAAAAAGGAAAATGAGTGTTGGCAGGGGCATGGAGAAATTTTAACTCACATATATTGTTGATGGGAATATAAAATGGTGCAGGCACTGTGGAAAACAGTTTGGTGGTTCATTGGAAAGTTAAGCATACCATATGACCCAGCAAATCCACTCCTAGGTATAGACCCCAAAGAATTGAAAGTAGGTATTCAAACATATACTTGTACACAAGTGTTCATAGCAATATTATTCACAATAGCCTAAAGCTGGAAACAACCCAAATGTTCATCAATTGATGAATGATGTATCTATACAATTGAATATTATTTAGTCATAAAAAGAAATGAAGTACTAATACATATTACAGCATGGGTGAACCTTGAAAATATTATGCTAATTGGAAGAAGCCAGACACAAAGTCACATATTGTATGATTCCATTTATATGAAATATTCAGAATTGGCAAATTATAGATACAGAAAGTGGATTAGTGTTAGCCAGGGACTGGGAAAAGGTAAGGGGAGAAAAATGGGGAGTGACTGCTTAATGGACATGGTATTTCCTTTTGGGCTAATGAACATGTTTGGAACTAGATAGAGGTGACAGTTGGATAACATTGTGAAAGTACTAAATGCCACTGAATTGTATATTTTAAAATGGCTAATTTTATTTATGTGAATTTTACCTCTCAATAAAATAAAATTACAGAAAATGCCAGGAACCAGAAGCCTGAGAACGAATTCTCAAGTTATAGTTAGTCCCTATTATTAATATATTCACATAGTTTTGCTGAGGTGGCCACTTATAATTTGACATTTGGTCAAATATACTGATGAGGCAGGAAGATGGAAACTGCATTTAATCTAATAGCACCTCGTTTTTTATGTTTTTCCACTCCACAGCAGGGGTAAGAAAGTTGTGGCAAATAATATCCTGCCTACACAAAGCCAATTTTAACAATGAGGTTACATTCTTTTTTTGTATAACCACACAGAGAACTAGCTTCAGTGGGCCATTATTTCTAGGCTTCCTGAATATTGCCAACAAATCAAAATTAATGACTATGAACAAGATTTAACATTTCTATCTGAAATGAAAATTCTTTCCATTAACTCTTTTCTAGATGAGACTGAAAAAGAGGTCAAAGCAGTTGACAGTGTTAAATGTCCATCTCCTGTTTTAAATACTCCATGGATACCATTTCAGAACAGTTGCTATAATTTTATGATAGCAAAGAATAGACATATGGCAGAAACACAGGATGAAGTTCATTCCAAATGCCAGAAACTGAGTAAGTACACTGTATTTCCTTTGTATATTGCATCATTCTCATTTTTAAAATTTTCACATGACTGTGTTATAAATGTTTCTAATAACTAGATTCAAGGAGTAACCTCTTGCTTTACCCATTTATGGGTGTAAACAAGATGGGTTTTGATTAAAAAGGAAAGAAATGACACTAGGAAGGAAAGAACTGGAGGTAAATCAAACTAGGATGTATGTAAAGTGAAAATAGGTTAGTTTTAGCAGTCAAAAAAGCATCTATGGGGCCGGCTGGATAGCCCAATGGATAGGGTGCCGGCATACCACATGGGAGGCCCTGGGTTCGGTTCCTGGGGACCTCTCCTAGCGGGCAGACTGCCTTGAGAATGGCAAGCCGCCATGGGCGGGCCAGAGCCGCTGTGGGCAGGGCAAAAAGCTGCCACGGACAGGGCAAAAGCCGCCATGGGCAGGGCAGATCGCCCACAAATGGAGTGCAGCCAGCCACCCGCGAACTGAAAGCCGGCCGTGAATGGAAGCAGAAGCCACCCACAAGCGAGGAAAGCCGCGCCTGCACAGTGACCAGTCTCGGCGCGTCGCAGCAGCAGGGGGGGAGGGGAGATATGTAATAAAATAAATAAATCTTTAAAAAAAAAAAAGCATCTATGTTTAAAAGAAATACACACTTCATACTTCCTGCCCTTAAGATTCTTCAGGTATTTCCTGTGAGATCCCTTGAGGACTTGTGACTTCTAAACGATGGAACTATGAACTTTGTGGAAAGTTTCTATAGCAAATATCAAATCATTTATTCTCCAACGTGTGCTCTGTAGAACAGTCCTTGAGAGATGTTAGGCAAAAAGGGACCTTAAAAAAAGAATGAGGTTGGGAAAGATTGTACTCTATGGCCTCCTGTTGAACGTTATCAAATGTACATCAGCATGATTAAAGACTTAAGGGGAAATTGACATATATGAACTAGCTTAACCTTGTTTAAATCAATATTATGCACAGTTTTTAGCCATGGATCCTTTATCTAAAGAGCCCCCTCTTATCTAAGGAGTGCCCTGTCCTCAAGAACACACTTTGGGAAATTTTTATTAAACATTTTTAACCCTAATATAAGACTGATTTATAAGGAAAAGGTCGATCTGTCTTTTAGCCCATCTAAGAGGTTTTACTTATTAGCAGTTTTTTACAATATATCATAAATATAGGTGAATTTGTAACAACTGAAAATGAGATTTAAATGGGGGAAAGTAAAATGAATCAATGTTTTAACTTCTCACTCAGCTACTAGTTTACACTATAAGTACCAAATTTAACAAATATTGTACGATTTCTCTTATATGAAATACTCTAAATAAGCAAATTCATAGAGACAGAAAACAGAATAGTGGTTACCAGGGTTGGTGGTAGTAGGGAATGGGGAATTATTGCTAAATGAGCATGAGGCTTGGTTTAGGATGATGAAAATAGTCTAGAAATGGTTAAAGTTACAAGTATTGTCCTTGTACTTAATGTCAAAGAATTGCCAACTTAAAATGGTTAAAATGATTTAAATGATTTTTATGTTACATATATTTTACCACAATTAAAAATAATAAATTTTTTAAAAATGTTTGAAGACTTCTTATTCTATTTATTTTAGAACAATGAGATAGTTTTAATTTACATGTCCTAATTTTCCACTACTGTTTACGTTATGGAATATATTAAACTGGGAAAATAGAATTTTCTAAAACTTAAAACAAAATTAAGTGTTATAGATAAGTAATTATTAAAATTATTATTTTTTCTTAACAGATCCCAAATCACGTATTCTGAGTATTCGGGATGAAAAAGAGAATAACTTTGTTCTTGAGCAACTTCGATACTTCAATTATATGGCTTCATGGGTCTTGTTAGGAATATCTTATGAGAGTAAGTTGTAAATCTCTATATTTTTCTCTATTTATATTCACACTTCATGTAACTATTTGTTTATCAACCTACTAAAGTATTGTTCTTCCAAGTATATGTTTATCAACATACAAATGTATAAGTCTGCACTTAGCACAAGCTATATAAACACCAAGATAATATTTGTGTCTCCATTCTGCCATTAAAATACCTTTACCACCAAGATCAGTGTTAATTTGTGGGAAATAATTTCCTTTCTCCACTCTCCCTCCTAGCAATTTAAGACCAACTAAATGACCACACCCATGCAAATTTCCAAGACTTACTTTACTTCTCTACCAAGTGTGTGGGATGAGCAAGAACAAAATTGCACACCTGCTAATGTTAGACCTTTATGACCTTTATGAAATACAGTCTGACAGTGCGATAGACTATTTAGAACTTCCACTAAATATCACAAATCCAAGACAGGATTGTTATGAAAATTTTAAAAAGATTTTAATACTAGGGAAAACAATAACAATTTAGGAAAATGCTCAATTAGTGTGAAGCAAGTTGCTTCCCGGTGCTTTGTGGGAACACAGGCTCAAGCCCAACAGAGATTCTCAACAAATAACTACTTTATTACTTAATCAGCACAAAGGGTCCAAAAGAGCAGGGGAAGTTGTCCCCTGGGGATGTCAGCTGCTCGGGTCAGGGTTGGTGGGCAGTGGCTCTGCACACCCTGCTTCACGTTGAAGACGAAGGACCCTGAGCTGCCTGACGGGTGGGTAACTATACACCGCAGGGGGAGGGGCTCTGCAGCGGAACAAACCACGGGGATCAACCGCCTTTGAGCGAAGTCTCCACCTTGGCAAGCAGCTGGGGCTGCTGGTTTCCAGTTTCGGTTTTGGCTCAGAGTACGGTCAGGCCATTCCATAGGCTGTTCCACAGACCTAACGTCTCCACTGGGTTGTAAAATGGAAACATAGTAACATCTGCAGGCAAACAAGCAAGAGGGGGAGAAAGGGGAAGTAGACAAGGGATGGCCACAGAGCGTGTCCGTGATGTACGGGAGATCGAACCTATGATCTCCTACGTGGGAAGCAGGGGCTCAACCACTGAGCTACATCCACTCCCCGGATTTTGAATTTTAAAAACTTCAGACTTTTCAACAGTGGAACCACAAATAGAAATTACTAATAGAAGCCACAGTCTGTCAACTGTGAGAGGTACTTCAATCCAAATGAAAAAGTGATCCTTTCTTATAGCAACTTCAGAAATGTACTTTTGCACATCAGATTGGTCAGAAAATCGACAGCTTTAAAGTTTGGAGCGAGGGGAAGAGGATCTGGGAGACAGATGTAAAGCAACAAGCAAGCATCAGCTCATACTTGTAGTATTTCTAGTGTGTCCTTGCTGCAAGCTGATGTTCAGGTATAATGCCTTGGAGATGGTAATCAGTGAAAGGTAGAAATAACAAGGACAACAGGGTATCTGTAGGTAGAGATGGCATCACTGTTCATACCAACTTCTAAGAGGCCTAGCAACATTTTTTTCCCAACAGCTTCATTGAAATATAGTCACATGCCATATAATGCGCCCATTTAAAGTGTACAAGTCAATGGTTTTTAGGTAGTCACAGAACTGTGCAACCATCACCACTGTCCAATTTCAGAACATTTTCATCACTCCAAAAAGAAATCACCAGACATACCCATTAGCAGTCCCTCCCCATCCACTATCCCTTCCCCATGCCTAGCAACCACCAATCTACTTTCTGTCTCTACAAATTTCATATTCTGAATATTTCTTATAAATAGGGTCATACAATATGTGATCTATCGTGGCTGCCATCTTTCACACCACAATCTTTTCAAGGTTCATCCTTATTGTAGCACGTATTAGTACTTCATTCCTTTTTTTTTTTTTTAGATTTATTTTTTAATTTATTACATATCCCCCCTCCCCTTCTGCTTGCTCTTGCTGTGTGTCCATTCCTGTGTTCCTCTCTGTCTGCTTTGTCTCCCCCCATTGCGGCGATGCGCCAAGACTGGTCACTGTGCAGGCGGCTTTGCCCTGCTTGCGGGCGGCTTCTGCTTCCATTCATGGCCGGCTCTGCTTCAGTTCGCGGGTGGCTGGCTGTGCTCCGTTCGCGAGCGACCTGCCCTGCCCGTGGCGGCTTTGCCCTGTCTGTGGCAGCTTTTTGCCCTGCCCACGGTGGATCCACCCTGCCCATGGCGGCTTGCCATTCTCAAGGCGGCCTGCCCGCTAGGAGAGGTCCCCGGGAACTGAACCCAGGGCCTCCCATGTGGTATACCGGTGCCCTATCCACTGGGCTATACGGCCGGCCCCTTCATTCCTTTTTTGACTTAATATTCCATTGTATAGATATACCACATTTTATTTTATTAATTTATCCGTTGGTAGGTGTTTAGGTTGTCTTTACTTTTTTTGGTTATTATAAAGAATGCTACTGTGAACAATCATGTAAACATTTTTGTGTGGACATATGTTTTCATTTCTCTTAGGTGTGGAATTGCTGGGTCATGTGGTAACTCTATGTGAATTTTCTGAAGAATTGCCAGACTGTATTCCAAAATTGCTGTAGCATTTTCCGTTCTCACCAGCAGTGTGAGGGCTCTAATTTCTCCATATCCTCACCAACACTTATTTTTAGTATCATAGCCAGCCTAGTGTGTGTGGTGTCTCATTGAAGTTTTCATTATATTTCCCTGATGGCTGGAGATGTTGAGTATCGTTTCATGTGCTGATTAGCCATTTGTATACCATCTTTGGAAATACAAAGATCCTTTCTTTTTTGAGTTACTTGTTTTTTTAGTGTTTAGTTGTAAGGCTTCTTTAAATATTCTAGATACAGCTCCTTATCAGATACATGATTTGCAAATATTTTCTCTTATGACTTTTTTCATGGTATAATTTCCAGCACAAAAGTTTATAATTTTCATGAATAGATATCCAGTTGTCCCAGCACCATTTGTTGAAGACTATTTTTACCCCACTGAACTGTCTTGCTGCTCTTGTCAAAATTCATTCGGTCATAAATTTGCACAATTATGTAAAACTTAAGTCTAGAGAAGAATTTTTATAAAATAGTCATGTTCATTTCCATTGCAATTAAACATAGGAGAAATGAATATTGGATTAAAAAATAGCAAAATGTTACTGGTGGGACTATAGATAAATTTTAATTTTTGTATGTATAATTTTGCATTTTCCAGATTAAAAACAAGAATGATTTACTGTTATAATCAGAAAATATTTTAAAGGGGTATATATAATCATACAACCTTTTAGAAGGTGGGAAATGTAAAAGAAAATTAGCCAAGTTTGAAATGTTAAACGAATAACTGTAATTCAAGTCTTAATCTTTAAGCATAGTAAAAATGTTTCTTTTGTAGATAATTCTCTTATGTGGTCTGATAAGACCATGCTGACATATACAAACTGGAGAGCAGGAAGACCAACTATAAAAAATGGCAATTTTTTTGCTGGTTTGAGTACTGATGGTTTCTGGGATATTCAGACCTTCAATGTTATTAAAGAAACACTTTATTTTCTTCAGCAGAGCATTCTCGCTTGTAAACTTGAAATGGGTAAGTATGCTAATATAGGGTTTCCTTTCCAGGGACAGAGAATATGAGGCCTGGAGCTCTACTAGTAGCAGTCATGCAGTTGTATTTTTTGAGTGCCCCCTCCTTATTCGTTCCTATACCAGGTGCTATGGAGGATACGAAGGCAGGATCAGACACGTCTCTGGTGTCATGGTCTCCGACCTCAAGGAGTAAAATATAGATGGGGAGACAGCATTAAATTCTTTATTACTGTTTTATGCAGGGTAGACTATGTTTATTTGGTCCAGACTTAAATTTGTTGGCAAATCAAAAAAGGTCAATGAGAACAGGAATAACTAAGAAATGACTTGAGGAAGAGATGAAACTTAATTGGTCCCTGAAGAATGGGTAGGATTTTTGTAAATAAGCAAGTGTGTGGGTAGAATTTTAACATTCCATTCCAAAGATGAATGTCTCTCACTCTTACCTGATTCCTTAAATATGTCTATTTTTCATGTTTTTTTAAAATTTTGAAATAATTTCAAATTTATAGGACAGTTGTAAAAATAATACAAACCCCATATAGAGAACTCCAACATACCCCCACTCAGATACCTACATTCACCAACTTTTAACATTTTGACACATTTCCTGTATCATTCTATCTGTATTCATTCATCTGTCTTTCTATCTCCTAAAAGAAATCTATTTTTAGATGGATATTGGTGTTAAACGTTTCACAACTTAAAAACTGTTATTAAGCTGCCCTGCTGTCAGCCCTTCACTAACACGGAGTCTGTTGCAATTGAAAACTGGCTGATCTTCTCCCTTCAGAGTGCTGCCAGAATAACTTCCTGAAGCACCATTTTTTAAGAGGTACTGCGGATTAAGCCCAGGACCTTGTACATGTGAAACAGGTGCTTCACCACTGAGCTACATCTGCTCCCACTGAAGCACCATTTTCATCAATCTCCAAGGACTTCCTATTAGCAATTCCCTTGTGTCCATGCAAGGTTTTGAGACTTTTAAAACCAACCTTTGTTCTAAATTTCTAAGCCTTCTCCTAGCCTTCATTTCCACCCCTACCTCACTTTGTAACATCCTTTTCTCAGTTAGGCTGATCTCTTAATTGTTCTATGTACAATGTATGTCCATTCTCATACTTGCACCTATATGTTTGCTTCTGGCCAAGAAGCCTTCCACCTTATTCTTTTTAATCCTAATATCACCTGATCCTCGAGGCCTAGTTTATCAAGCAGACTCCCTGACTTCCCTAATCCAGGTGAATCTCTCCTTCTTTGGTCAGTCTCACTTATTCTAGTGGTTAATTGTTTTGCCACTAATTTCAGGTGGTGGTGTTTTCTGTCCCCAACTAATGTATGAGCTTCTTAAATGAAAGAATATGTATATAACTTTTTAAACCAGCCAGCCAGCTGCAATTATTTTACGTGTTATAGCAATAATAAAAAATAAAGTATGCTTTTGGCCTCCCTTATTAATAAGAAGCCCAATTTTATTTAACTTTTGAAATGATTGCTTGTGCAGTCTTGCCCAAAATATGTATTAAATCATTTAAATTTAATCACTAACACTTTTTATTTAAAAATTGTAGTCGACTACAAGGAAGAATATAACACTACTCTGCCGCAGCTTATTCCATATGAAGATGGTATTTACCATATCATTCAAAATAAGGTAACATGGTATGAAGCATTAAACATGTGTTCTCAAAGTGGAGGTCATTTGGCAAGTGTTCATGACCAGAATGGCCAGCTCTTTCTGGAAGATGTCGTAAAACGTGATGGCTTTCCACTATGGGTTGGACTCTCAAGTCATGATGTAAGTATTACCTTATACCATTTTTTGTGTTAATTTATAACCCAAATGATTGTGTTTTCTCAGAGTTTTAAAAATATTCTTGTTTAGA
Source organism: Chaetophractus vellerosus (assembly GCA_004027955.1). Lineage (NCBI taxonomy): Eukaryota > Metazoa > Chordata > Mammalia > Cingulata > Chlamyphoridae > Chaetophractus > Chaetophractus vellerosus. Next base: position 15,908 of record PVKH010010018.1, read on the forward strand.
GTAGCAGCAAAGATTAACTTAAAGTTTATTTTGTTGTTTCTTTTTTTCCCCCCAGAAATTTTCCACATCTTTTACTTTGAGGGTTGGAAATGTGAACATAAAACACTAATTCAGAATACCACATCAAATTAAGTGCTGGAACTCAATTGGCATAGCTTAGTACTTTCTTACCATCTCATGACATAGAAATAATAAGGAAATGATATTAGCGGTTCATACTAGGGCAATGGCCTGGGACTGCAGCTGTCCTGCACCCATCCAGGCCACCCCAAGGGCCTGTGGATTCATATCTCAACAGCACCTCTGTGACATATTTGGAGCAGACCAATTAGAAAGCTGTAAGTTAAGAATAGCATAGAACAAGAAAAACCTGAGTTCCAATACTAGCAGTAAGTTCTTCCTGCTTGTTTCTTAGGAAGCATTTTCCTTTTTCAGCCTCTCGCTGCTTGATTTTCTGTGTAATGTGAAAAACTTAGCTAGATACACAAACTACAAGCCTATAAAACATAGAAAACAGCATTCAGGAGAATATCAAGGTTGGGATTGTAAACTGTAACTGTGACAGATGGAAGCCATATGCACAAATTTAATTTCAGGTGTTATGTAAACTCATGCTTTTTTTAAACAAAAATCTAGAGACAGTATATAATAACTCTGACCCTTAGTTTCAAGTCCCACTTAAATTGTGGAGAGCAAGTGTCCCAAATCATATATCTCTAAAGTATATCTCTGATTTTACAAATAGGTCCAGGACAATAGAGAATCTGCTCACTTGTAAGCAAAGAGTTAACACTCCATTCCAATATTCTTAAAGTATGTATGTTGTTCTTTATGTTCTTTGTTAAGTCATACATCTGGATTCAGGTTATTTATATTCTTTTTGACACAGGGAAATGAATCAAGTTTTGAATGGTCTGATGGCCGTGCATTTGATCATATCCCATGGAAAGGCCAAAAATCTCCTGGAAATTGTGTTGTCTTAGATCCAAAAGGAATTTGGAAACATGAAAAATGTGACTCCATTAAGGATGGTGCTATCTGTTATAAACCTATAAAATGTAAGACTTGATTTTGAATAAATGTATATTTGCTAAAATATGACATTTTTCCCATGCGATGCAATACTTGAAGTAGTTTTTTATAGATTTTGAATAAATTTTATCCATGAATTCTATTAAAATAATTTTGATACTTTGTGAATAGAAACAAGTACGATAGATACACTCGGGGAATTTGCTTCCAAAGACTTTGTTATTCCAATAATAGGTAAGTTTTACTGTGGAATTTGTGAATCCTATTTTCATTTTGCTGTGTTTTTCCCAGGCTGAGATGCTCCTTTACAAAAGAGTTCCTAGCATATAAATTTGGAAATAATTCATGTGATTCATCATATTAAAGGCTCTGAGAGGTTCTGTAGTAAAGAAATATGTTTAGCTTTTTGTAATCAAGGATTTTCCAAACGTGTATGATTCTTAAAATGCAAGGAAGAGCCCTTGTCCTGAGGGGCTGGGCTTGGATTTGTCCCCTGGTGGGTGGAACTTAAAGAAGATCTCGAGGAAGAGACAAGAACCCAGACCAGCACGGAGCTGCGAGGCCTGCAAGGCAGGCGGAAAGATGGGTTGGCTTTAGCCTCTGAAGCCTCTAGTTCTCAGTGCTTGCCATGGTTTCTGCTCTAAAGAATCTTCAAGAGAAGATTCAGTACTTGAAACTTGAATAGATTCGGGCAGAAGAAAGAGTAAAAACCTTGTCTAGTGGACGTAAGGAAGCACTGGATGAACAGACTGAAGAAAGGGAGAATGGTGCCAAGAATGAGGAATAATCGAGAATTAACATAGCTGTTAAGTACAAAAAATAACCGTACTCTTTTAGAAAAATAATAGGAATGCATAAGAAGTACAAAGCATGCAGAAACGGAGGTATCTCTTTTAAAGAAAGACTGTATCCGTGAAAGAGAATGACACCATGATCTAACATAAGTTCAGAGCCTACCTGAAAAATTGGCTCGTCTTGAATGGGAATATAGCAAACTTGCTACAATGTAGGCTGACGAGGAAGGAAGAAATACAAGAGTGTAAGCAAAACTCCCTGAAGTACAGGAAGCAGGAAAAATGTACACAAGGTAAGGTAGTACAGGTGCAGACTGGACTAGACACAAATTTACTCATCTTTGACGATAAGGCATCTCTATGTGTTTCAGTGCAAGAAGAATTTTTTTAAAAAAGTCAAAACCATTAGAAAATTCCACCAGTACGGGCCATGCCATGACAGTTAATATTCAACATCAGTTAACTATCAGTTATGCCTGTGCAGTATCAGTTAACTATCAGTTATGCCTGTGCAACAATGGAGTAAACAACAGTGATCCTTTTGTTAAAGCAACTATCTTCATGAGGTGGTAAAAGAAAGAAATTGCTTGTAACCTCCCTCTACCAGCTGCTTTAATGAAGAGTTGTCAGAAGTCTTACAGACTTTACAGATGAATTTGGGTAAAGGAGTTTTGACAAAGCAGCTAGGGAACGTTTCTTGGGAGTCCTTAACCATTGAACTAAAGGAGGATTTAGGCCTCAAACTGGTAGTCTTAGTGGGAAAAATAGAGGAAAGAAACAATCAGATAACTAAGTTCAAATATATCAAGCCCAGTTGGAG
>PVKH010010019.1:0-18499 GCA_004027955.1 Chaetophractus vellerosus
GGCTTCCCTCTGGGATGTTTTCTCACACTCTCCTATTGCCCACCAAGAGGGACACCAACTACCACGCTGTGCCCTGTGGAGAGGGCCCCACGACCTGGCACTCCAGTCGAGGGCCAGCGAGGAAAGGGAGCCCTCGTCTCACAGCCCACGGGAGCTAAATCTTGCCAGCAGTCACACCCATGGCCTGCGAAGCAAATACTCACCCCTTTAGCTTTCTGCTGAGACCATAATCCTGACCGACACTCTTGACTGCAGTTGCCTGGAAGAGCTTGAGACGGAGGCAGCCAGCCAGACTTCACCGCCGTCCTGACGGACAAAAACTGTGAGCTTATCCTCGTTTGTTGTTTTAAGTCATTGCATTTTAGGATAATTTGTTATGGAGCAGTAGATTACTAATGCACTCTACGACTCCTGCAAGAGGAAATTTATGTGGCTCCGTTTTCAGAGTTTGGTTAAAGAGTGTCATTCAACCCATGCTTAAAAAAAACCTGCACATTTTTGTTCTGTCAGTTTAGGCACCCACTGGATCTGTCTCTCAGCTAGCCAGTGGCAAACATCTGACTGAGGAATCCTTCATTTTATGAGTGGACTGGAGGAGCCAGGTTGAAGCACGAGTACCCTGGGCTGCACACAGACAGTGTTGCGGTAAGTGCACAGAAGTTAGAGTCTCAGAGCAAATGAAGTCCCTGTACCTTTAGTGGCAACACTTCAAGGAAGTGGTGATGAAGATGTGTAAAGGGAGCTAGAAAAGATTTTATGAATGTTATGGCCTTTGACATTGGATGTAGGAAAATTTTTTGTTTACTTCTTTGATTGTAGATTTTGAATCGTCAAAACAATATTTATGGTGAAGGAAACTGCATGCCCAACAGCAAAAGGTCAGGTCATATACAGAAAGTAGTTGAGCTAGATTGGAATGTAAAGGGTGTGGCAATGGCATGGGCAAATATGGTGTGTTGGTAGACAATGTTTATCCTATGTCGATTAAAGAAGAGAGCTTAGAATGGAGTCAGCTATATGGATGCTCAAGAATTGATTGACAAAGCATGCTGCTAATTCCACAAGAGATCCATAAATACTAGGATTAAAATATGTTCTTCAAAATCAGAGAAACCTTTAGGTTGATTAGGCTATCGCTTGCTTTATTTTGTACCAAAGAACTACCATACTTAATCAAACATATTGATAAGCAATACAGAGAAAAGTGACATTATTAAATTTTTATCAGCTTAGTATAAATGACTAATTATGAACCAACAGATGAAGATTTTGAAAGCTAGCATTGCTTTGTGTGGCTGACAGACTAATATTGAGCCTGAGTCATGTTTATCTCCAGGCACCCAATTTTCACAGCTGATGCAGGCCTCTGAGAATCCAGGTGCTGTATGTGATTTTCCTCACTTATCACTGCTGAGATCAGGGCCCAGGATGGGTCCCCCTTAGATGGTGCTGGAATGGAACCATTCTCCATGCTTTCAGAGAAGGCAAAATTCAATTCTACTGAACCGGATTCCAGACTACTCAACAGTAGACTAGTGTCTCCAAACCATTAAGAAATATTCTTCAAGACCTCAAAGAATAACAGATATTAAAAATATGCTAAGGAAATACAAGTTAAATATCAATTTATGCTATTTTTTGCTTAGTTGGCAAAAATAAAGACTTTGGAAATTGGTAAAAATAAAGAGTTTGGAAATACAATGTATTAGAGGAGGTGAGAGTAAATGGACATTCATGCATTGTTGGGAATTTAGGTTGGTACCTTATGGAAATAGATTTGGGAAACCAGTTCAAAACTTAACGTAATTTTTTACTTAAAAAATTTCACTTTAAGGGACATATTATATAAAAATATGTATTCTTGTGTTGTTTCTGATAGTGAAATATTGGAAGCAGTGTACAAGACTATCGAGAGGGGAAAATTAGGTAAATTATGGTACATCTATAGAATAGAAAACAATGCTATAAAATTAAGGTAGTTTAAGGTGTACCAATATGTAATGATGTACAAGATTTATTTTAAGTAAAATAGCATGATGCAGAGCTGCATTTATGATATGCTTCGGTCACAAATTAAAAGCTACATTCATCCTGAAAAATGCAGTTCCCAAATATACTTGGGTCATCTACAGATTCTGCATTATATGTTTTTACAAGGTCTGCCAAGTGAGATGGTCTGTGATGTTTCCTGGATATTTCTTTAAACTGTCATTTTTTTATTAGTGGCTTATCCAAGTGAGGGATAAATCTCTCAATATCCGTGTTCTTGCTCTCGTGGCTGCAGAATGGCTGCCACAACGCTGGCCTTCACAGCCACGTGAAAGGAAGAAAATTCCAAAGAATGAAGTAGGGAAATGCTGGGATAGCCTTATTCCTTTCTCATCAACAAAACAAAAAATACAAAAACGTCCCCCAACTTTCCCGTCATCACCGGCAGACTTCCACATTGGCTAGAGTTGTGTCACAATCCAACAACAGATCCAAAGGAAGATGGATAAACAGAGAATATAATTTTTCAATCCAATCATGATTCATCACCTGGAGAGAGGCCAGAACTTGCCCAGTTACAATTTGTGTTTTGTTGGTAACAAAAGTAAGGGAGATGAATTGTTTCGAAACGTTTCCTTCCATTGAAAATAAATAAATCATTCCCACATATTTATATTTCTAAATAGAAATTAGACTTTAGGACTCTGAGAAGTGTTAATCTGTCCTCACTCACTCAGCAATTTTGTTATGCCAAGATCTTACCGTATATTTTATGCCCCCCTTGTTCTTTGTTAATGTGGTGCTTTGGAATGGAAGGACACATAGAAAACAATGTTTATGAATCCATGTGCATACTGATTCAGTTACATTACCATACATACAAGGTAGCAATAATTCAGTTATGTCCTTCTACTTGATAGCAATATGCATGAATAAGATTATTTGGGGGGAAAGTATTTATATGGAACTCACCGTTTTCTTTTCTTATTTTCTGGGGAAATGATTCTTGAGTGCGTGAGTGTGTGTGTGTGTGTGTGTTTTAAAGACCAAAACAGATGTTTTGAAATAAGAAAAGTGGAAGCTTTATAATAGTGCATGCATTTGTGAACATTTAAATGTGTTGGCACATGGCTTTTATTACTCACAGAGCTATTTAATGGCTTAAGGAAAAATCAAACATATGTTGTTATAGCTGTCACTATGTCAGCTTCAGAAGTAGTTATTTTAGCTTCCTACATATTTATTTGGAGTTACGGGTAAGAAAATGGATTCTCTTTTTCTCACTGTTGAATTTGAATCATAAATTCTGTAAAAAAAATCTGTAATAAGATAAAACTAAGATTTGAAATTTAGAGCTTTGTATCAATTTTACTCAAATGTCTACTGAATTTTTTTTCAAAAATTTAATCCAATATATTTTATAGTTTTTGACATTATTCTACAGCCAAGCAATATTTTGTTGGGTGTGTCTCTAAACATGCAATTAATTGTATGAGAGTCATACTATTCATGAAATGCCAAACATAGAAGTAAAGAGAATGAGTTTTTTGGCCTAAACAGACTGTGATGGAAACAGTGTGGTCATAAAATAATTGCAAGTTAATACACTGAGGAACTATTGTAAACAAATGAAATTATAACAAACAATCATGCTGTTTCCCAAATCCATTAGGGTACAGTAAAACTGACATGGTCTTCATATGTTTGATCATTGTATGATCATAAATGTTTTCATACGATTTGAACTGTTAGTACTATTGAAATCTTATGAAAGATTTATTAGGAAAGAAGAAAACTAAACTTAAGCTTATGTATTAGATAGCTAGCTAGCTAGATAGTTATAGAGATAGATATAGATATACTGATGTATTGTCAAATAGTAAAAGTAAATAAATAAATATTTGATATTGGAAAAATGTGACAATTTAAGGTAAAGTTGAAGAAAAATACTATGCAGGCATTCAAATACTAAATATGAAGGCAATGTAGTAAATATGATACAGTTAGGCAGTTATAGTATTTAAATTGATTTATGCTATAATTAAAACTGGAAAATCATTGCATGACCATGGACATAAACAAAAAGAGAGCATGAACAAGAGATAAGCTTGTTAGTTTTATTTGAGTGTAGCAGGTAATAGATGGTTTTAATTTGCCTCTCTATAAAGTGTTTCATTGGATTTGTCCAAATGTTTTAACAATAAAAATGGGAAAACAAAATTTAGTAAAAAGGATATAAAAATAAAAGAGTGAAATAATAGGCCTTTTCAATTACCACATCTGCATCTGCTTATAATTACTCAAAATTTGGTTCTCGATGAAAAATTCTACTCACCCTCATTCCCTTTGCAATCGAAATGAACACAAAATGTACATGTATAATGATGGTTTTATAATTTAGAAATCATGTGAGTTAAAATTCAGATGACCTGATTGAACTACTACATGTTGGTAACTTAAATTGGTGGTAGTTTAAAATGGTGCAAAATAAAAAATAAATAAAATAAAATAAAAACAAAAATTAAAAAAAAAATAAATTGGTGCAGCTAGTTTGGAAAACAATTAGGTAGTATGTGAGGCTGAATTATGTACCTTAGGAAAACAAGTTCCTAATCTTAATCCCTTCCTGTGGAAGCAGACTCATTGTAAATAGGACCATTTGAAGTTTTTATTTTAGTTAAGTTATGGCCAACTAAAATAGGACAGGACTTACTCTCGGTTACTGGAGTCTTATAGGAAGAAGAAATTCAAAATAGTAGAAGGAGGCCATTTGGGGGAGCAGAACTTGCATGTCAAGGAACCCAGCAAAGAAAGATGCCACAGTCACGTGCATTGCCATATGATGGAAAAACCAAGGACTCAAGATTGGCCAACAGCCAGCCCCAAATTGCCACGATATCTGGGAAGAACGCATCGCCGTGCTGATACCTCAAGTTGAACTTTTTCTAGCCTCAAAACTGTGAGCCAATAAATTTCCACCGTTGAAGCCAACACATTATGCTGTATTTGAATTTCAATGAGAAAATTGAGAGGCAGTTCCTTAAAAACTTAAAAATACAATTGCCATATAACCCAGAGAATCCACTAACCAAGAGAAAATATATCCATACAAAGACTTTTACGCAAATGTACACAACAGCATTTTTCATAATAGCCTCAAAAGGGAAACAACTTACCTGTCTATCAACTGGTGAATGGATAAATCAAATGTGTTATATCCATACAATCTATCAACTCAGCAAGAGAAAAGTACAAACTACTGACAGCACGCAATCATATGAAAGAACTTGAACATCTGTATGCTAAATGAAGGAAGCCAAACACAAAGGATTACATATTACATGATTCCATTTATGTGAAATGTCTATATACTATCTATGCTTTTGGCTTCTAAAACTGATATGAAGGAATGATTGTACAACTATGTAAGTTCACTAAAGCTCTTAAACTGTATACTAAAAGTGGTGCATTTAACAGTACGTGAATATTACCTTAGTAAAGTTTCTAAAAATTCAGATGCACCTGTTAATTTGCTCTCTCATAACCTGCACTGGTTTGGCTTTCACATGTTAGAGAAGATGGCGGGCAGATGTTAAAGTGGTAAGAAACATTACCAAACCTCCTCTTATTACAGGAGAGTATTAATACTGAGTTGCAGGTTAAAAAAAATCAAGGACAAGCTGGGATCTGGGTTTGGTCCTGAATGTCAGGGAACATGTCAGTTACTTGCATATGTGTAATAGTCAATAGCCAAACCAAATGGTCCCTTAGATGCACCTGCCGTCAACTCACTTCGGTTTTTCTCTAGAAATTCAATCTTCTAAACCGCCCCCGTGAATGAAGAAGGGATTCAGCACTTATGGCGTCTCCCATTGAAAACAAAGCTGTATTCATTAGTGAAAGAATGGATTTTTGTTTAAACTACTCTAATATAAAAGGTCGCCGCTAGGATATCCTGATACGTGATCTAGGCACAGTTTGTGGCAGTCGCAGTCACTCAGTAATGTTTGACTTTCTGCTCACTGTTGCTACCAGGTGAGAAGAAGGAAATCCGCATCAACAGAAACAACAAGCAGCCTTTGATCGGACTCCCAGGAGAGAGACCTTCCAACTGTTCCTTTCCCTGAGATCATGTTATAAATGTGTTTCAATGTTCCTTCAATAAAAGTAATTTAAACAAACTTCATTATTCTTAGGTCAGCCTTTCTGAGGTGAGTTTAATGAATCCTTGTTTTTGCCCGTTATATTTTTCTTGTGTTAAGTGATCCAAAGATAGAAAGCCTATATAAATGCCTTTTAATTTTTTTTTTATTATTAGAGAAGTTGTGAGTTTACCAAAAAAAAAAAAAAAAAAAAAACAACTGCATACCATACAGGATTCCCATACATGACTTCCCCACCAACACCTTGCATTGTGCAGAACCTTCATTGCACATGATGAAAGGGCCTCATCAAAATATTACTACTAACTGTAGTCCATAGCTTACATTTGGTGTATTTTCCCCATAAACCACCTTACTATTAACACCATGCATTAATGTGTATCTGTTATAGTTTGTGAGAGAACGTTCTCATATTTGTACTGTTAACCACAGGGTCCCCTCTGTTATACAGTCCCATGCCTTGTCCAATCCATTCAAGTGCACACTCAGTGGGTCTCAGTTTTATAACAGAGCTGTGCTGTCCCCACTGCAGTCCATTTTAGAACATTTTCATTACTCCAAAAGGAAAAATCCCATACCCCCTTCAATTCACCATTGTTACCCTTAGCATTGCTATAGTACCTTCTTTGCCACTGATGCAAAAATATTACATTACTGTTAACTGTGGTCCATAAGTTACATTAGTTGTATTTTTTGCATGGGTTTTTTAAATGAAAAAAAATGGACAGCCTTAATGAAAGCTAAAATAGCAATGGAATGACAAAAATTTTGTGTGCGTGTATTAAAATTATATTTTCTTATTTGAATGACAAGTTATATTTCAGAAAATTAGAAATTGGAAGTGGCAACTTTGAAATGGAACAAAATATTCATATTTTTGTACAATTGTTGCCCTCTACCTAATCCTTTCTTGAAAATGCAATGGGCCATTTCTGGGGGGAAAAAAGATTATGGGATAGTCACTCTTTTATGTGAGAGATATGGAGAGATTTAAATTGCATCACCTTCTTGCTGCTTTTGCTAATTGAAAACAGAAGCAGGACTGTTAATCTGGTATGTTCAGGGTCCAAATTATTTTCTTTGCAACACAGCACTATGGAAGTTTCCTCTCTTTAAATATCAAAATTGCTGGCTTTGGGAGAATTTACAGCTCCTCAGAGAGATGTGACAAACTGTACCACGAATCTTTTTGTTTTTCCCCACATAAGAGAACCAGCCCATGTTCAAACTTTATATTAACTGCCTAACAATGTAAAGTCATTTTAACAGAAGGTGCCATGGAAAATAACCACTGCTCCACTTATAGCACGATACCATCTAGGTATATAAAATCTCTAAAGAATAATTACAAGATAAATCACCCTAATTATAAATGAAGGTTGAAAGTCTTTGAAACTATTTTAAAAATTCCCACATTTGCTATGCAAAGTGACTTAGGAAAGAAAGGCAAACTCTTCAGCCTGCCCCATGCTTATAAAAAGCAAAACTAAACTAAATAAAAGAAAAGAAACAAAACCATTCACAGGGGTCAATTTATGATAGATTTTATATTATACAATTGTTTGGGAAAAGGTCAATTAGATTTTTTAATTATATAGTTTTGCTATTAAAGTGGGTGAAATGAATTTCCAGATACAATGCTTCAGTGTGGAACACTGCACCCAAGGGGAAAAGGGTTTTGAATCGGCTACAACTCAAATTTACCCTTCATCCGATAATTTTCTGGGTTATGCATCAGACAGTGGTTACCTGTTGAATAATAAAATCCCACTGGACATACCTGAACCAAGAATAGCTGACATGACACACACGAAAAATATTCTCCATTCTGCTCTTCTTCAGGAAATGGTCATCATTCCTCATCCAACTTGTCCTGGGGGAATTTTTTCCCACTTTTCACTCATGTCCCTGTGAAAACAACATCAAAATCAAGAAAGTATTTCCCAGACTTCATGGAACAATTTAATTACCAAAATTATTTTTGGATCAATATAGAATTACTAGTCTTTCATGTTGATAAGTGCATTAAATATTAAATAACCAAATGGTCAGAAAATGTTACCATCTAATTTATCACCAAAAAGTGTGGGAAGAACATAATTTTATAATAAAGCAATGCTTCTTAATTTGAATATATCTCTACTAAAATTAATCTAATGTCCTTTTTAAATTTCTCTTCATTTTCCACTGTCTGATAAAAATTTTCCTAGTCTAGTCCTTCATAAACCAGCACTTAGGGAATCTCTGATGAGGCCAAACTTCAGCTTTATATTTCTGATTCTGTGACTTTTCCCAAAACTTAAAAACACAAAATTTGCAATATGAGATGAACATTAATTGCTTTAAAGATTTTATTTTTTTAAATTCCCTCTGTAAAATAAGTTAATTCTTGGTGTACACCTGGTTGTGTTTTTTTTTGTTTGTTTTTGTTTTTGTTTTTTAGGAGGTACCAGAGATTGAACCCAGGACCTTATTCATTCATACCTGGGAAGCAGGTGCTCAACCACCAAGTTACATTCACACCCCCCCAATGTGAGTTGTTTTGTTTGTTTGTTTGCTTTTGTTTTTACGACTGGCTACTTTCTACCGCCAAAATATATTTCACATTAAAATAAGAGACATTTATTAAGTCATGCTGAGCCTATTGGTGTCCAGATTAAAAAATCAAGATATTATTTATTTATTCATCAGATTATGCTTTTGAAATTTGCAGTGAAGTCCCATAGGTACGCAATATTTTATAGCTATTATTCTTATTATATGTTTCAGCTATTTATCAGTTTTAAGCCCTTTTTATCACAATATGAATGTACAAATTACTTAATTCTACCATTATTGCATGTAAATAAATTAATCTTGGAATGTTACAACAGCTTTTAAGATGGTCCTACTGAATTTCTTCTCTATCAACTCCAACACACGCCATGTGATGTAATTCATTTTGCCATTTCCTCACACACACACACACACACACACACACACACTGTTCTTTATTACAGAGTCAGCTCCAAGTTTCTCCTCTTTATTCTCTTACACAACTCAATCTAATTATTGTTCTCGTATCATATTCCCCCACTTTTCTCTAAAATATATCCTATTTTGGGCATAGAAATGGTGTTTGCAGTCATATAATATTTAAATTAAATCCTAGCTTTGCCACATACTAGATTCAGGATTTTTGGAAAGTTACATATTTCTCTAACTATAAATATTCTCATCTCTAAAGTGGGGGATAAATGCATTGCATTCATGTATATAAAGAGGATTAAATGAGGCTTTGGAGACTACTCAGGTTTCACAAACACTGTTTTTTGTTCATGTAAATTGGTTCAACCTCATTGGGGGATGATTTGAAAATTTTTATTTTAAAAATAAATATATTAATTAGGTTAGGCCAACTTGGAGTAACAAATAGATTCAAAATCTTTGGCTCACTAAAATAGAAGTTTATTTCCTGCTCACCTAGGAATATGATTATTTCCTGATTATGAAATTTTAATTGATATTAGACTTTAAAAAACTATACATTTATGTAACAATACTGTATTTAGGCCTGTAATTCAAAATAAATAGTAATGAAACTTGAGGAAATATTGACATAATATACACCAAACGAAGAAAAAGTAAATGCAACAACTATACTTTTTAAATTTATAACTTTACACTTTTAAACAATATTTTATGGTCTGGGCCTCTGTTTTTAGTATAGGTTTGTATCCTTTCTTTATTACTGCCAAGGCCCAGTGATTGCTTCATGTTAATATTATTTTGCCAATTTACTTTTACAACACATAATTCTAGTAACCTGCTTCCTCAAAATAACTTTAAACAGCATTCTGCAATTATTTCTGATAAATTAGCTCCTATGAATTTATGAGCAGAAACAATTTTTTTCTGTGGACTTTCCCTTGAAAAATATCTCCACATGAATTTCTAGGAAGCCATTAAATATTAGAAATTTGTGAAGATGTACTCAGCTGAATCCATTCAGCTTCACTGAACTCAATTCTTATACCAGCACACAGGTGTTGATATTTTTTTGGTTCACAGCAACTGTAGGAGTTAAAAGAGGGAAAAGAAGTCAGAGAGGTACAGTTATTAACTCAAAGTCACACAGCTACCAATTTACTAAAATAGGGCCCCAAATCTTAGCGGCAAGCTGGCCACTCTTCCTTCATATGTAAGATATCATATTGCCTTTTTATGTATATATACCTCACAAGTATATGTGAAGAGTTTCTAGAAACCTATGATTTCTGGTTGAACTCTGAGTTCTAAAACTTATAAAGAGTATTCATCCATTGCAAATGCAGTAAAATATAGCAAAGATGTAAGCATGAGTCTGTTCTGTAATTGAACATTGTGTGGCTAGGTATGAGTTTTTTCTCACTGTGATGAATTTATTATTCATTTTCCATTCATAATTTTCTTCTTTAGGGATATGTAAAAGTCTTCTTATATCCATTATTTGACACATGGTATTAGAACATAAGGTCAGCAAAGAAAATTGTTATAAACTAGTCATATGTAATATTTTGAACATCCTTATATAATATGACATCTCCTTTGGCTCACATATTTGCCCGAGAGTTGTTTTTTTGTTATAGCGTTACCTGCCAATGAACACCTACTTCATTCACAGCGTGATTACATAACTAAATTTACAGTAAAATGGTTCAGCAGGCAAACTTTTACATCCATAAATTATAGGGTGCTAACCTGCAAAACATAGTATACATTTGTAATAGGTAATTTTCTCATAGTGTTTAGGAACATTTTCCTTTACTAACCTTATGATCTCAAAACAAAACAACAAATACAAATAATAAGAGATTTATTATTATTAACCACAATGATAATTATTGCAATGGACTTTTATTTCTATTCCCTGTTTTAGTCCCATTACCTAATAAGTTTTTGGCACACAGGAAGTATTCAATAAATATTGTTTGAATAATTGACTAAATAGATAAATGCCATTTATATCAAAAGGGATGGGTTCTGAAATTGTGGCTTTAGAATGTGTCTCGGGTTATTCAGTTTGCTTTCAGTCATTGTCTCAAGAGTAAGTATTAGTAGAAACTAAAATTTAGATTACCAAAGAGTTTTGGGGGAGAGAATATGTTTCTGATCTTCATAGTTTATGATGCTTTTCCCAGTATCACTTTAGAATATGTTTCAGAGCTATGTCTCTAGTAACAAAGAAAGGGTGTATTTTGGTATCTGGAATGGGAGATGCTAAGCTTTTCAATGTGCACATATCTATATGTTTGGACTAAGTGTTTGAAAAGGCCATATATATAATTTCATCTTTCTATTTTGGAGTGTGGAATAGAGGGAGTAAAATCCTAATCACATATTAAACAAAATTTTGTTTCCAAATGAATTCAAGACTGAAAATTTTAAAAGAGAGAATACAAACAACAACAATAAAAATAGTGTTAAAGTATTATACTGGGGATTACAAAATTGTATAATTGTAAATAAAATCCAGGATCTTAAAAAAAAATCTGTCTGATATGTTTGCATGAAACCTAGTATAAATGGCAACAGTCACTGTAAATAAATTTGAATAAGCGATGTTTGGAAACACTGTTTACAACTACATGACAAACAAAAAGTTAATATCTATATGATTTTTCTAATGCTGCTGTCACCAATTACCACAAACTTAGTGCTAAACAATAAAAATTTATTTTCTTACACTTCTTAGGTTTGAAATGGATTTCATAATTAAAGGGTAAGCAGGATTGGTTTCTTTTGAAGGCTAATCCATTCTTTGCATCCTCCAACTTCTAGAGGCTACTGGCATTGACGTTCCATGGCTTATATTGCTGAGATGTGTAACTGGAAATCAATGAGTGGGGAAGCTGAAGCAGCTAGAATTTGTGGGGCAGAGTAATAGACTGGGGCGAGCTAAACAGAGAAAGAACTCCCAGCATCGGGAGTCCAGCTGCTTAAATCTCTGTGGAGTATGAGACCACGGGTAGACAGGATGGAAGTCCACAAAGTTGGGCAAAACAATGAAAAAGCTGTAAGATGGATAATACTCATACAGACCAGAGCGATGTCTGAACTGTAACTAGGTGGAGTGGAGAATCGTAAGTGATCACTAGGAGTCTTCAGTGGGAATCCTATTTGAGTTGTGCCTTAGCAGTTCAGCAAACATTTTCTATCCTTTGCTGCCTTCGGGATTTTCTCTTTGTCTTTGTCTTTCAGCAGTTTGACCACCATGTGTCCAGGTATGGATCTCTGTGTTTATCTTACTGTGGGTTCACTGATTTTATGAGATTTACAGGTCAATGTTATTCATCTAATTTAGGAAGATTTTAGGAATTATTTCTTCAAATATTTTTTCTGCCTCTTTCTCTTCTCTTTTCTGAAACTCCCCCTATGCACGTGTCAGAAAACTTGACATTGTCCCACCCAACTATGAGGATCTGTTCAATTTGAAACATTGTTACTCTCTTTTCTCCCTATTGAATAATTTCTTTTGCTCTACCATGAAGCTCACTAATTCTGTATTCCACCATCTCAAATCTGTTGTTGAATTCATCTAGTGACTTGCTCATTTCAGCTCTAGGTTCCTTATTTGTTGACTAATTGTCAATATATTTTCTCTTGATATTTAAACCATAGTTTCTCTTAATTTTATGAACATATTGATGATAGCTGTTCTGAAGTAATCACTTACTATCCAACATCCGGGCTAGTTTTGAGTTAATTACTTTTAGCTGGCTTTTTTTTCCTACATAAGGGTTTTTTTCGAATTATGACTTAAAAGTTTTTGTTTAAAATTGGACATTTCATAAAATATATTGTATAAATTCTGAAGTCTAATTGTTTGTTTTCCTAAGGGTTTTTTTGTGTTTATGTATAAGTAACCTGTATGCACTTAATATACAGAATCTGTGTTCCCTCTTTTATGCTACTACTTAAGTCTCTGCTTGATTCATTTTTTTTCCTTATTTTTATTTTTTAAACTGATTTCCCAGGGGCCATCTCTGTATCTGCAAGTCTTAATAGTCAGACAATGTTGTGCTCAAATACTTCAAATTTGCAAATCTTCCACCCTCTATTGATTGATCTTTATTTGAGCTGGTGAATTCATTCCAAATTCAGGCTCATTTTAAGTGTGTCTTGGCTTTTATTTTCCACTGAGAACTTTCAGAGAACCCCTGCATATGTCTATGGTTTCCTATTATGTCAGAGATATGTGCAGATCTTCTCTAGACTCTATATTTCTCTCATCTCCAGAATCTTCTGGTTGAATGTGTGACTTGATCACTGTTTGCCCTAAATAGCATAAAATCACAGGTGAGTTACACTAAGGGTTTTCCACATTTGTTTCTACTGAATTTTACTACTTTTATTGACAGCATTGCTAGGCATATGTCTTTGACCTCTGGTCCAAACCAAGTAACCTCCTCTGGAAGCAAACATGCTGGGACTTCCAAGCCAGCATCTTCCTGGTAACACCACCTCCTCTCCTGAGGCAGGCAGATGGATGGAACAGTCTCAGTGCCCACTTTCCTTATATCCACAGTTCTGGTAGCTTTTCTTGAATCAGCTCTTCTCAATTTGTTATTTTTCTTTCAGTCAATTTCCAGAGCTCAGAATTGTTTATCTTTGATCATTTTTTCAAGTTTCATACTTGTTTTGTGGGGAGAAAATGCTACTCTGTTCATTCCACTATACTGGGAAATCCTACCTCATCCATTTCATTTTTGTAGATGAGTCTTGAATGATTTTTATTGTCCTAAAGAAAATTTCCAATCAGACTCAAATGGGATTAACAGATAACTATATTTTTTGGGTGGGGAAAGGTCTGGCATCTATTCAAGAAACATAATATGTATATCATTGGATTCTAAGAATTCTCTGCATCAGCGTGGATTTATGGTTCCACTAGGATCATTTAAACATTTTAATAAGATTAATAAGCACATCAGAAGGCTGACAAACTGTTGTGGATTTTGTGTGATTTGTGCATAAAAAGGAAATATTTGAAAATCCTTTCTGACTGGTGTGTATCTCTTAGAATTCTGTAATATTTACTCATTTCCTTATAAAATTAATTAATTAATTGATTTGGGGGAAATGAGCCTAAGAAGGACCAAGTCTGCTTCCTTGATTTGTGGCCAAAAAATTTTCTCAAATTTCAAGTGTAGTTGTCTGCAGAATTGACTGTGAGTAAAATCAAGATTTTAGCAGGCTATTGAGTAATCGTGAACTCCTCAGGTATAACTAGAGAATTCAGTATTTGAAAGAGGATTTAGAGTGTGATTGGGAATGGGGAGATGGGGAGAACCATAACTGCTGGAAATATTTTTCTGAGCACCAAAGAAAGATGTCTGGTTTGGCAAAAGGTTGGACTGAGATCAGCCAGGTTCTTCCCTGGCTCAAACATTTCCCCTTCATGTCTCTAGATATTTTTTGGAAGGTGAAATGATGTGATCCCTCTCTGTCAATATGTACAGACTTAATGACCCATGATTAGTAGAATAGCTCCCACATGAAAAATGATAAAAGAAAGGATAGGAGAAGTTAAAAAGAGTATTCATAAATTTATACATCAGATATCTGCAACTGTCAGGGGATTATCTTCTCATTGAAATACCAAAAAATAAACACAATTTTAAAAACAAAACACTAATAACAACAACATAAAACAGCATTTATTAAACCTCAATGATTTTCACTCTAAAATTTGAACAGTTTATAGTAGAGCAAGTTTGAGATAGGATAAGCTGAGCATGTTTTTCATCCAAAGAGTTGGAATGTGAGGAGAGAATATCTTGCTCCTTCTATGTAGTGATTGCATAGTCTATTCAGAGCCAACACGTCCAGTTTTGGAAAATAGATTTTGGAAAGTCATCATTCCCTGTTAATTTGCCTGTTAATTACAAGTGAATTAATAACATGTCAAAAGGGACTAATGAAAGAAGAAATGGCGAGTTTCACAGCAGCCAGAGCACCCAGGGCTGCCATGGCAAAGGGATTGGCAAACCATCAGCTTGGGATATCAACATCTCTGGGATCCAGGCCAAGAGAACACCAAAGCAAAAACTGAGAAATCTTAGGCATGAATTCTTTCTGTACCCAAAGTGTAAGGGGATTCTTCTATAACGTCACCTTGAAATCACACTGATCTATCTGAATCTATGGCCCCTTCCACAGGAGCCAGAAATCAGGAGAGGTTCTCTCAAGGAGAAAACATAGCCCAGGGGTTTTTCCTTCCAGATTCTTTATAAGATTTTGCCTGGGTTGACTGCAAGCTCTAAGCTAAATTCTAGAGGCAATATTGAGGAATTTCAGGGCATTGTCAATAAAGATCACAGGAATCCCTAATTCTGGGAAATCTAGAACTAATAAGCTGATTCATTTTTATTGGAGGCCATAGAGGAGTTAATATATGCAGTTACCATGTCAGGATGTCATTACAAGTATACAAAGAGAACAAAAGAAAATTCCTGTAGTGGTTTTACCTTTTGTGTGATTTATTACAGTCCTGGAAAGGAAGGAGCCCATATTTGAATCAATAGAGCATACAGTGCACAGCACTGACAAATGCACGTGCCAAATCAGAGCCAATGGGCTTTCCCTTCCCAAAATATATTGTAAAGACAAAAGCCTTGGGCTCCAGGAGGAGAGAATTTAATCAGCAGTATAATGACAAAGTTGGAAGAATATGTCACATCGGTTACTCCTATAAAACCCCAGTTTGGCAGATTACAAAGTTAGATGGTTTCTCAAGATTAACTATGAATTCCATAAAGCAAAGTGTAACTTTTATAAATATTTAAATTTCCCAACATATTTTTATAATTCATAAGGGAGAATTAAAATTGATGCTTATGATCTAATTCAAATGTCGAATGTAACCCATTATATTAAAACCATAGCAACAATTCAGAAATAATTGTATCTGACATTTTCTCTCTTCCTAATTATTTTATGATCGAAAGGGAACAGGCAAATACAGTGAATAGTCTTGAGTCCTTCTATCACTAACTTTTCTAGTAGTATTGCTTTACTTAACAACAAGGTCAGACAAAGAGTTTTACCCATGCTCTCTCCTACTTCTAGAAAGGCATTGTGAAAAATAATTGATTGTCTGGCTATAAGAATAAACTTAAATCTAGTGTTATCTTGGAGACCCTGCTCTTAGTAGGCCAGGCTATTATGAGAAATACCACAAATGGTATTGGCTTAAATGATGGAAATTTATTGGCTCACGGTTTTGAGTCTAAGAGAAGTCAGTGAAGGCTGAGCTTTTCCACAAAGTCTATAACATTCTGATGTTGGCTGCGATGATGCCTGGGTTCCTTGGCTTCTACCCTTCCCTGAGGCCATGTCCTGCCCTTTCTCGTCTGGGTTCTGTTGGCTTCTGACTCTCGGCTCCTCCCCATAGTTATCTCTATGTTTGAATTTCTTCTACTTATAAAAGTCTCCAGTAATCTGGGTTAAGGACACCCACATTGTGCTACTCCTTGATGGAAATAACATCTTCAAGAGATCTTGTTTTCAGTGGGTTCACACCCATAGGAATGTGGGTTAAAATGAAGAACATGGCTTAAGTTGGGGTACATCAAGCTACCACACTCCTTAAGCAAATAACTAGAAAGACATCATTTATTTTATGTGTCCCTAAGGAACAAAGTACTTAGCAGGCCCCAAAGTAACAAGTGTCTTCTTTTAGGTCCATAATATGCAGACTTAAGAGTCAAGGTATGACTCTCTGGATGTCTGGCCTTAACTGTGTGGGGGATGGAGACTTGGGGTGATCTTGGAGGGAAACAAAAGCGTGCTCTTAGCTTGTGGACCAGAACCTTCTTCAATCTACATGAACCCTTTGCCAATTGCTAGCTAATTACTGGCATTAGGTGAGGTAGAAGCATTCACAGAACACCGATAATGAATGTGAGTGCTTTCAAGAAATGAATCATTTCTTACTCCACTACTCAGACATGGAATGGGAAAAGAAGATTCCCATTATTAAATGAAAGAAATACCTCAGGAATGGCAAAGCTGTGCACAAGTGTAACTTCACCCAAGCATGTGGCTGTCACCCTTTCCTGGCCAAGAAGGACCTCATGCTGACATCCAATGGACCCCATTAGTGGCTGGAACCGCCCCTTCCATGTGTCACTCACTTACATTCCCAGAATTTCTGTGTGTTCACAGGTCACTCCATCAACTTCATTTCCAAATGGAGATATCTATGTATATACGAGTCCAAACTAATTTCAAACTTAAAGAAGCAGCACTGGTGCATTCTTGGTAAACTGAGAAACAAGAAAAGGGTGATTTACTATCTCCGGTGTCACTTATCATCTTAACAGAGGTATTAGCCAATGCAATTAAGAGAGAGAGAGGGGGTAAAAAAGAGATTCAAGAATTTTAAGAGGCAGAAGCAAAGAAAACAGATGAAATAGCTATATTCCTGGAAAACTCTATGGACAGCAATTGAGAATTCAGTAAATTAGTGAAGTATAAAATTAGTATAGAGAAATTAATAGTTTTCATATATAAAAAGAATGAAAAGTTAGAAAGTATATTAGAAGAACCCACTTATAAAGCAAGCAAAAATATAAAATCTTGAGAATAAAGTTATAAATAAAATCAGCAAGAGACCATGTGGCCACATTAGTACATTCCTGAAATGCTCAAGAGCAGAACTGAACAATTAGAAAGATAGACCAAGTTCTTGGGTAAGAAAATTCAGTATAATTAAAATTTCAAAACTCCCTATGTTAATGTGAATTTCATTAACCCAATGTACAAACGTTTTATTAGCCTCTTCTTTATGCAGTTGGTGAAGGAGGGATTCCTACTCTTGGATTATGGGGATGACCAAATACATGCTACCCAACATTGGACAGATGACGTCGATAGTTAAATAGTCATCTATTGACTCACAGTCAGAGGGAGGAGGACAGCGTGCCATGCAAGGCCACACGGGTTGCCCTTGTGTGCCAGGTGAGCCAGCAGGGGCTGCTCAAGGCAGGCTTTGTAGAAACAAGAGGATGGAGTGAGGGTGGTGTGGGGGCATGTGATGGGCTTGTTTGAATAACTGTGTAGCTGACGGTGAACTGGAGACCAGTGCTTGGAGATAAACAGGAACGGTGCCTGGTCTCTGTGATTACAAGGATTATTTCGCAAGAGGAATCTTTTTTTTTTTTTAAAGATTTATTTATTTTATTACATATCTCCCCTTCCCCCCGCTGCGGGGACGCGCCGAGAGTGGTCACTGCGCAGGCGCGGCTTTCCCCGCTTGTGGGCGGTCTCTGCGTCCGTTCATGGCCGACTTTCAGTTCGCGGGTGGCTGGCTGCGCTCCATCCGC
>PVKH010010020.1:8470-18598 GCA_004027955.1 Chaetophractus vellerosus
TTGTTATATAGGTCTGAGGAAGAAATGCTAAGGAATTTGGAGTCTTTCTTTTTGGAGTAATGAAATTGTTCTAGAATTTTTAAGATGATAAATGTACAACACTGTTATTATACTAAAAGCCATTGATTACACACTTTGGATAGAATAGCCAGAAACAGCCGCTATATACAGTGGGAGAAGCATAGAGAGATGAAGAGGTGAGGAATTTTCTTGTTTGTTTCTTTTCCTGTTTTTTTTTGTTTGTTTATTATTATTACTGTTGAAATAATGATGCTCTAATAATGATTGAAGCAATGAATGCACAACTATGTGACTATAGCAAATATCATGGATTGTACACCTTGGATGAATTGTATGCTTTATTAATATGTATCAATAAAATTATTTTAAATATATATATTTTCAGATAAAGGAAAACTAAGAAATTTCTCACAAGAAAACCTATGAAAAGAGAATGGCTAAGGAAGTTTGCTGAACGGAAAAGAAACTAAAGAAGGAATTCTAGAACACTGTTTTAGTCAGGGTTCTCTCGGGAAACAGAATCAACAGGAGATAACTGTCAATAATATGAGATTTTATAAGAGTCTCTCACGCAACCATGGGGATGCACAAGTCCAGGTTCCGCAGGCAGGCTGCAAACCAGGGGTTCCAATGAAAGTCCAATGAAAGGTCCTTGATAAGTTTCTGGGAGAAGTTGGCTGTCCAAAGAGGAGCTGGGAAATCCTCTCTGAATGTTGAAATTACTTCCCCTTTTAAGGCGTTCAACTGATTGGATAAAATCATCACCCATTGTTGATGCAATCTCCCTGATCGTTGCAGATGTAATCAGCCATCCACACAGTAAACTCACTGGTGATCAAAGTCCATAAATGCTCTTGTATTACAATTATCCCAGTGCTTGCTGAACCTAACACCTGGACACAATTACCTGGCCGAGTCGACACATTAGCCTAACCATCACAAACGCCAAGAAGGAGTAAAGTACATAGTAAACAAAAATAGAGATAAATACAATATACATTCCTTCTCTTAAGTTTTCTGAATTATGTTTGATCATTGAAAGAAAAACTATAACACTGTTTGATGCGGTTCTAAATGTTTGTAGAGGAAATACATAAGAAAATTATATTAAAAATGGGGAAGGTTATATATTGCCGGAGTTTTAGGTGTACTTGCAGAGTGCAGAGTCTACGGGCTGTCCATGTGCCAGCTGGGTCCAAAAGCTCGATGGAGCTGTATCTCCTACTCTACAACTCAATGGACTCACCCAGAACACCTAGTGGGGAGTTGATGATGGACAATGGCTATCCCAGGAAATGGAGAGTGTCTGCAGCTGCAGGCAGGATAATCCCATCCATCTTATCCAAGGGATATAAACCCCCTCTCACTTGGAGGTAGAGTGGACATCACCATCCCACACTCCTCAGGATTGGGGGAAGCACCATGGACTAGAGTGGACTTACTGGTATTCTGTTATAGGCTTGTTGTGATTCATACAATGGAAGAAATTACAACAATAATGTGGAGTCAGTGGCCACTGGACGCTTTGGGGGCAGGGAGAGGGAAAAGCATTTGTAATATAGGGGTTTTCTTGGGACTTGGGAATTATCCTGAGTGACATTGCAATGACAGATATAGGCCATTTTATATCATCATATATCATGCAGAACTGTGTGGAAGAGAGTGTGGTCTACAATGTGAACTATGGTCCATGCTTAGCGGCAAAGCCCCAAAATGTGTATACATATTGCAGGTGATGTGCCACACTAATGAAGAATGTATATGTGGGAGATTGTGGGGGGGTATGGGAGGTGGTGCATATGGGAATCCCTATAATTTTTGTGTAGCCTTTGTGTAGTCTATGTATCTTTTTTAAAAAATTAATTAATTTTTAAAACTGGAGAAGGTTAATGGACATAAAGAAAGTTAAGATTCCCACACTTCAACTGACCTGCTAAAATGTCACCACCCATAAAGAGTGATAAGTTAGATATATATATATAATTTAATAACTTGAGAAACCACTAAAATAGTTACACAAAGAGATATACTCAAAAACACTATAGAAAATCAAAATGGAGCTCTAAAAAATGTTCAAGTAGCCCACACGAAATCAGGAAAAAAGAAGAGAGAGAAACAAAAATAGAAAGAATAGGGAACCAGCTGTGATTCAATTGGTAGGGCTCTGGTTTACCACATGGAAGGCCCCGGATTCAGTTCCCAGGGCCTCCTGGAGAAGGCAAGCCGCAGCAAGCAGGCAAGCCGCTGTGCAGTGAGCTGACTCAGCAGGATGCCGTAGCAGAGGGAGACAAGCAGATACAGAAAAACACAAAGCAAATAAACACAGCAATTACAAGCTGCAAGGGGGAGATATATAAATAATTTAAAATAAATCTTAAAAAAATAGAAAGAATAAACATAACAATATATATCAGTAATTACATTGAACGTAAATGGCCTAAATACACCAGTTATAAGAGAGAGACTGTAGAGTGGATTAAAAAACATGTATGCTGTTTACATAACCCAACTACATAAAAACTCACTTCACATATAACCATAGAGAGAAATTGCAAGTAAAAGGGTAGAAAAATAAATATATCATGAAAACATTAATTTAAAAAAAAAAGGGAGGGATATGAGCGGATGTGGCTCAAGTGGTTGAGTGCCTGCTTCTCACATGGGAGGTCCCGGGTTCGGTTCCTGATGCTTCCTAAAAGCAACAACAAAAACAAACAAACAACAAGCAAACAAGTGGAAAAAGCAATTCAAGGGAGCAGATGTGGTTCAGCAGTTGAGCACCAGCTGTCTACAGAAGAGGTCCCAGTTTCAATCCCTGGCCCTGATACCTCAAAAAAAAAAAAAGTGGAGGACTGGCAATTTAATATCCAATAAAATAGACTTAAGAACAGGGAAGCAGATGTGACTCAAGCAGCTGTGCTCCCGCCTACCACATGGGAGGTCTGGGTTTGGTTCCTGGTGCCTCCTAAAGAAGATGATCAAGACAGTGAGCTGACGCAACAAGATGATGCAACAATAGACACATGGAGAAAAACATAATGAGCTATACAACAAAGCAGGGAGCAGAGGTGACTCCATCAATTAGACACCTCCCTCCTACATGGGAAGTCCCAGGTTTGGTTCCCAGTGCCTCCTAAAAAAAAAGACCAGCACACAACAAACAGACACAGCAAATGCAAACAACGAAGGGGTGGGAAGAAAAAATTAACAAAATAAACGTTTAAAAAAATAGACTTAAGAGCAAAGGAAACCACCAGAGCCAGAAAGGGATATTTTATATTGGTAAAAGTCAAGTCATGAAGAAGACATAGTAATCCTAAATGCTAAATGTTTGTGCACCAAACAAAAAAAGCTGCAAATTATGTGAAGCTCAAACTGATATAAATAAAATGAGAAATAGGCAAATTAGTGTTGGAAACTTCAGCACTCCTTTTACAACAATAGATAGCACAACTAGACAGAAAATCAAAGATAGAAAAGGACTCCACAGCACCATCAACTAGCAGGACCTAATTGATCTTTACAGAACATTCACTCAACAACAGAAGAATCTACATTTTTTTCAAGTACTCACAAATCATATACCAAGATATACTGTATCCTGGGCCATATTATTTCTTATAACTGCATATGCAACTAGAATTACCTTAAATAGAAGTATAAATAAATAAAATGGTTTTTAAAGTTTATGCTGTTTTTTCCAGATAATAATTATATATGACAGAAGTAGAAAATTTAGGAAACACAGAATGATACATGGGGAAACATTCAAAAATTACTCATAATCTAACATATATTTGCACAATTATTTCTATAAAGCATTGATGTTACAGCATACATATAACCTAAGTAACACTTGGGATTACCCTGCCCTCTTCAAGTGTTCATAAATCTAATTCAAACCTATTCTCTTTTCCTTCACTCTTTCAGTGTCCTGTGAATATTGAAACAGTGTCCCCAAGTTTTCTGTTCTTGCCTGGAGATAGAAAGTGCTTACAGCTCACAGAGACCTGTGTTGCTGAAATCCTGAAACCCAGCTTTGGTTGAATCAGTTCCATTTGTTGATCACCTGCTAATTCTGCTCAAGGCATATCCAGTGCCATTCCAGCCCATCTCCTTCCCCAAAGTATACTGTCTTATGATACGTGTGTGCAGTTATGTTTTACTGAAGGTCTGAGGAAAGTGACTGAGGAGAGGACTACTTCACACAAACACAAATAATCCAAATTGAGTATTTCTTTGTTCTAAGAAGCCCTTCAGCTCTCTGACAACTGGAGATTGTCACTGTCCACTTCACCCTCAAGATATTCAGCCTCATACTATCTCCTCACTTCACTTCTTTTTCCCCTTACCCCCTCACTTTCCCCCTCACACTCCAAATTTTCTGTTCCTGATTCATGCAAAGCAGCTTTGCCTTCTCTTTTGTTATCTTGGCACTAACATATGACCTCTGAGTATCACTTTCCTGCCAAGCAGCTTGTCAAGGACGTTTCTAAACCAAGGCATTTTCTTCTCTAAAAGAAAGTTTGTTCCATCTTTTAAGAAAATCCATTGTTTTCCTTTGACACGCACCTCCTGCGGGATACAGGCTGGTCATGTTGAGGGCCACATCTAGTGGCTGAGGAGATTAAATATCCTGGTCTTTGCTTTCTCTGAATCATTACTAATAGTGGACTTTTCAAAGCTGGTCACCTTTGGGGAAATGAAGGCATCTCAATACTTATTACTGTAAAGAATTAACGTAAAAATAGGCGCTTTTAACACTGCCATGATGCCTCAGCATCTCCAAACCTGTCCTTAGTAACGTAGGGGCTTTTGCACTGTCAGAATGTCTCATCAGTAAATTAGACCCTGTCATTACGTCCCTCAGTTTCCACCCGACTCCCACTTATACAAGATAAACAGGTTCTCTCTCTCCTCCTTGCAACCTACCCAGGTCCATACCCTCACAAAAGTCAGATGCAAACCCCCCAGTCCACTCTTGCTTGATCAATAACTATAGCTCCACCCTTATAACAGTATAAAGGCGTAGTCCCCAGGTTCACTGTACCCTTTCTTTTGCTTCCTGCCTGCTTGGTTGCTCCCAAGCTCCAAATATGTTTTCCCATAACCCTGCAAGGTTTGCTGCTCCTTTTTGTTCTAGGACCTGTGAGTACTAGCAAACTTTTCTTTCGTACAATTCTGGCATCACTCGTCTTTGCTGAACCTAACTATCTGTACAAAGAACCCTAAAGCACAATTACCTGAAAAAGTATATATCTGACAGCCATTCTCCCTCCTTTCTTTTTTTTAATGCTTTTTTTTTTATTTTTAAAGAAGCTTTAGATTACATAAATGTTACATCAAAAATATAGGGGATTCCTTTATACCCCACCCTCTCCCCCTTTCTCCTTTCTTGCTAACCAAATGCCAGTGTTACTTCAGTAGTAATATGGCAAATCACAGAGAATTAGTCATGATGGGTTTGAGTTAATGAAGGCAATCTTTTTACATTATAGACTACCCAACTATGGGAAACGAGACATAAGGCAAAGACTTTTTGGTCTTTAAAAAGTCTCTTCTGTTACACTTTAGGCATTCTTCTGAAGATATGATGTTGGAATTTCAAAGGCCATCTTGACACCATGAAGGGAAGAAGAAAATTCCAGAGCCACTGATTTCAACCTCTGACTTTGTGAGCTGCTGATCCAACCCCAGAACTGCTAATCTCTGGACATTTTGTTTGGTAAGTTTTATTAACAAATCTCTTGTTTAAATCAATTTTGGGAGGTATTCTCTTACCTGAAGCCAAAAGCATCAAAATTGCTTTACCTCCAAGCATTTCATTAACTATTTTTATATCAAAGGCTTCTTTGTTTAAAAGCTTGAAGAATCATTGTCAAAGGTAATAATAGTAGGCAATCAAAAGGATGAGTTTCATCACAACAGAAAAGTGGAAGTAAATGGACAGAGGCACACTAGGAAAATAGCATTAAATTGTACCTAAAGTCATTCTGGCAGTATGTAATCTAAGTATCTTTTTAAAAATAAAAAATGAAAAAGTATATTAAAAAATAATAGTAATAATAAACAAAAAATGACAAACAAATAAGAAAATTCTTCACCTCAAAAAAATAAAATAAAGTCATTTGGCAGAACGTACACCTTCCCAGCACCTTGGCATATTGATTCCTTCATTCAAGGAGCATTTTCTGAGCATTATCGACCTATCAGGTACATAGATTTATGTATCAAGCCATTTCCTTTCAAAGGGAAATTGGGCTTATTTGTACCATTCACTAACTCTGACTCAAGATTGTTTATTGTGTATATGGAGACTAAATATTTTACCAAGATCCATTTGGCTGACAAGTAAAACAAATGAGTGAGATAAATCCTGGCCGATCGTCTCTGGGTCCAAAAGCAGCCAGACACTGTCTTTTCCACTTGCTGCCCCATGCCATGATAAAGAGCCCACATATAACAGGAAAATCACTGGTCATACCAGGCAATACCTGAAGACACAGAGTCAAATGGCTCAGTCAGTTGGTAGTTGGTAGACTGACAGTAGGACTGCGCAGCTGTGAGTCTCTGCTCCAGACAGCAGCTCACAGTGCTGGCTACTTTCCAGAGGGCAATCACAGCTTGTAAAAGTACGCTGGTGCCACTGCAACATGGTCAGCTGCCCCTCTCCCTCAACTCTTGCTGTTCTCAATGTGGGAGAAAGCAGAACCGGGTGACACAATTGGCGGCAGGTTGAACCATCCTTCTGAACCAAGCTGTTCATGACTGGAATAGGGGAAGGGGGGTAAAATAAGGCTTCAGATTATCTGTGATGAGAGCAAAAGAATCATTTTCCTTCCAGGTGCCCAATAACTGAAAAGCCACTTTTGAGTGTGCCGATGCTACCATCTCGGTATTGTTGGCCCTCTGAAGGGTGGGCAGTTAGACAGACTGTTTTAATTGGCCTCCTCCTGGAAGGGGAAGAGCCAAACAACGTTTGCAGGATGCTTACTCGAGCCAGTTTCAGAGTAATAAAAGTGAATCTTTGATACACAGAGAGTTTATGTTCTTCGTAAAAATGCTAATTGCGATCTTTGCAGTAAGGAGTGGTAAGAATGCTTTTCCCCTCAGGCTTTTTAATGTGAATACGGCTGTACAATGTGTTGACCTTGTATTTATTAAAGAGGGACAGGGGTTGAGTCCTCTCCACAGCCTCTGAAAACCCACTCTAACCCGCATATCTGAAA
This sequence comes from Chaetophractus vellerosus, assembly GCA_004027955.1. Classification (NCBI taxonomy): domain Eukaryota; kingdom Metazoa; phylum Chordata; class Mammalia; order Cingulata; family Chlamyphoridae; genus Chaetophractus; species Chaetophractus vellerosus. Next base: position 15,721 of record PVKH010010020.1, read on the forward strand.
ATATTCAAACTCTTTTCATGGAAAACAGGAAAGCAATGTATTCGTTACTTTAAAAAAAAAAAAACTCTTTTAATACAAATATACAGGAGGAGTTTAGAATATTTTTTTCCTTTGGTGAGTGTGTTTTTCCAAGGTCAATTTGGAGGTTCTTCCTATTTGGCTGAGAAAAACTGGAGCCCGGTTAAGCCGGGTTCGCAGCCCTCTCTGTGGCTTGGAAACTTCCCCAACTACAGATGCTACAAGAAGTTGCTGATGTTTTTCCAGGGCCCCACTGTTTGCTTCTCACGCTACAGAGAAGGAAGACAGGGCGATGAGTGGGATTTCATTTGTCCTGCGGGATGACTCATTCAACAAGTGTTTCAGACACAGAATTCTCGTCTTTGCTTTATTCATCCGCACCCCACCCCCTTTTATTTTTCGGTCCTCGGGCAGATTTCCATTCACTCTCTCCCGTTATCCTGTCCCTCAAAATCAAAAAATAAGATTTTAAAAGGAAAAAAAAAAACAATAAACCTCCCACAATTGCATTCCATTAACTCTGGAAGCTGGTTTAAAGGGCAGGGGTTTCAAAAAATGATCAACAAATAATCAGTCTGAGTTGCATAAAAATTGCATCGTTCCAGTCTGAGCCAAGCTTTAAGAGGGAAAACAGGTCCTTCCATTCTCTTCCACCATGAGTGAGACTTTGTGTTTCAAAAAAATTTTATTGAATATTTCCCAAAATAATGTCTCTCTTTCCAATAGGGAGAGTATAGTCTTTCTCAGAACTCAGCCCCATCTTTGGTACGGCTCCAGTGTGGTGGCTTTCAACAGCCTCAGGCTGCTCTCTGCTGCTGCAGGATGTCTCCAAGTCTAAGGGAGGCTGGTTGTCGTTGTTGTTGTTTTAAGAGGTGTGTTAAGGGTATAGTGAATAAGGAATCAAAACAAGGTAAGCTAACTTTACGAAACATTACAGCACTAAACCAATTTTTATTGCAGACGTGCCAAACCAGGAAATCAAATATTGAAATTTGTGTTCATATAACCGAATTTCTAATATCGCTATCATCTCTTCTAATTCATCATAACATGTACAGGATACTTTTTTAAACCTCATTTTTCCTTATCTGTAAATTTGACAAAGGGAAAGTAGAATAGAGCAATAATGTTTCTCATGAAAAAGCTGCATCATAGCTATAAAATGCACTGCTCTTCTATTCTAGGTCACCTGATAAAGAGCATGATAGTGGGAAGCCGCTGTGGCTCAAGCAAGTGAGCCCCGGTTTACCATACGGAGGACCCAGGTTTGATCCCTGGACCTCCTGGTAAAAAATAGCCATCCCAAACTTGCTGCCGCCAGAGGCGCAGGCCCCCGCGGGCACTGGAAAGGCGATGATGCAATCAGATGGGGGGGGGGAGGAGCATGATAATAAAGGCTTCTGCAAGGAGCGGAGAGGTCTTCCTAGAAGTGTTGGTGCCTGCCTTAAAGAAGCTGTGCCCTTAATAACTAAACTGCATGGTATGAGGAGGAAGCACAGGAATATTTGGACAATGAAAGAATGAATAAATGAATGGCATGAAACTGGTAGGGAATAGCAAGGGACATTGCTTGCATTTGAGCAGGAAAGTGACATAATCAGAAATCAATGAATATGGAACAGTGTGCTGCAGGATCTTGGGAGAGTCAGAAGACAGAAAGACCCCATTCTTTCCCTGTTTTCCCCTATGGTCACACTGAACATGCTATTACATAGTTAACTTTTAAAATGTGTATCTTTCCCCATGAGAGCAGAGGCAGATTCTTTTTGTCTTGTCCACTTCTGTATCCCAACACCTGCAAGTTGTCTAGTATATAGGAGGCATTCAATCAACATTTGGGTTGCATGCATGAGCATATGAATGAATGGATGTATAAGGTATGAAGAAGCCTATAGCAGTGGCAGTGAAGACAGAAACAGAAATATTATCAAGCAAGTCTTTCAAGGAGTTAATATCAACAGCACTCGGTAACTGATTAGATAGGGGAGCAGGTGAGAGGGAGGAGTCAAAGTGACTTTGAGATTTAAGACCCCAGTGTTGGGAGAATGAGGCTGGTTTGGGTGGGAGTGGGGGACTACATTCACAGGAGCAAGAGCAGGGCAAGGTCCAGATGGAGAGGACCTTGGCTTTGATCCTGCTGTGTTAGGGTATTGACGGAAATCTTGTTTAAATGAGCATTACAGCTGGAAGTACAGAACTGGGGCTCAGAAGAGAGGTCAAAGCTAAAGAGAGAGATTTGATGTTTACATAAGGAGAGGTATCAGTTAAAGCTGTGGGCAAGGATGAACTTGTCCAGGAGGGAAGGCTGAGAAGAGAAAGCAAAAAAACACAAAGCCTTAAGGAGGGTGGCAAGATGAGCTGTTGTCTCAAGTTGGGAACCAAGTTTTGATCTCCTGACCCAGGTATCTTATCTCTTATCCACCCAGTGACCCCTAGGGGAAAGAAACATGGATCCTTGTTCTGCAGATGGAGACAAGGCCTTAAATGCACACTGCATTCCAGCCATTAATGAGAATCACCAGTTCTTGCATCAACCGTGAACAGCTACTGAGCGGCTCAGAGATTGCCACTGGAGGCTGTATATTGCAAACTTATTTTTCCCTCTGATGCTATTTAGTTTCTGATGATGTTATTAAAATGAAAGGTTTTTTTTTTTAACGAGCTGGGAGGGAATCCACTTAGCTAAATTGTTAGTAAAAGGAATAAAACACATCAAGACTCTGCTTTGCGCCAACCCACTGATATAAGATCCTGCCGTTGCAAGAAAGTTCTTACGTAAATATTTACAAGGAGAGTAAAAGAGGAAAGTGGTTTGGGGAGCCACCAGATGGAATAATGCCAGAACAAACTTGAACACAGT
>PVKH010010021.1:0-18500 GCA_004027955.1 Chaetophractus vellerosus
GGCCCCGGGTTCGGTTCCCGGGGACCTCTCCTAGCAGGCAGACCGCCTTGAGAATGGCAAGCCGCCATGGGTGGGCCAGAGCCGCCGTGGGCAGGGCAAAAAGCTGCCACGGACAGGGCAAAAGCCGCCACGGGCAGGGCAGGTCGCCCGCGAATGGAGCGCAGCCAGCCACCCGCGAACTGAAAGCCGGCCGTGAATGGAAGCAGAAGCTGCCCACAAGTGGGGAAAGCCGCGCCTGCGCAGTGACCAGTCTCGGCGCGTCGCTGCAGCGGGGGTGAAGGGGAGATATGTAATAAAATAAATAAATCTTAAAAAAAAAAAAAAAAAAAAAGGCAGGCATAAAAACCAAAGGTTTAATGGTTTTAATGTAAACCTCTAGGCATGCTCAGTTTTGGACTTCCTTAATTTGTAAATTTTTATGATTTACTTTCATCTAAGGATTTAAAATCATATATTAAGGTGATGCTGGTACAATATAAATTATTTCATAGACACAGCAATAAACATTTACAATCTTTCTTGAAGGTGTTTTATAATGACAAGGATCATGGTCACCCCTGCTCCCCCCCAAGAAAAGAACTGGCAGACCAATCTTTGAAAAATAATTATATGTGGCAGTAATATGTCGTAGCAGAAATATGTCTACTGATATTAAGTCATTAAATCAAAGGCAATTTCCCAAAATACAGGTACAGAAACCATACAGGCAAAAACAAAACTGCTAATACTTAAAAGAAACATAGGGAAAATGACCATTAGTCAATAATGGTAGAATGGAATATGTTAAAAAGAAAACCAACTAATAATTATAAGTATAGATATGAGTAACCAGAAAGGTTGCTAGGATACATATGTAAAGATACTTATATAAAGTACATATACATATACAAAGATCAAATATTTAAACTCTAAATTTTCTTTCCAATATTTGTCTTGTAACAAAAATAGATTTGGGAAGATGCAATGAATGCCAAGGAAAATAGTTATATAGCTTCTTTATAGTTTATCACCAACCAAAACTAAACAGAAAACCTTAAAGATGAAGCAAAAACCATCTAACTTCTTGGCTGACAATTCAGGCTGGACACTGAAGTTTACTCTTACCATAATTACTACGGTTTTGTAAATTAATGAATGTAGAGAATAGCTTAAAAAGCTTGAACAACTTTGGGTGGTCTCTTCGAAAGAAAAGAACTTTATATCTTAAAAAAGTAAAAGCCAATTTAGATTATACAAATTCCATTTTAAAAACTAAAATTACTCAGTTCATTTCACTTCTTATTTCTAAGAAAGATCAGTCACAACAAAGGTCAAAACATACAGTGAGTTAACTCAACCACAACCTTATCTAGTAAAGTTATTGGAGGGTAAGGGTGGGGACAGCTTTGCTAGAACAACATCAAACAAACTACTACACAATTAGCATGAGAAGAGAAATTATTTCCTGGTTGCTGGCAGCAAGCTCCAATGTATATCCTGTATGTGTTGTATTTTAAGTGTTGGCCACTGTAATAAATACTGTGACCCAGATTTGAGAGTAGGTTATAGCTTTCTATGTATTTTATTCTTTGGTCAATGCACCTAAGTTGAAAAAAGGGTTGAGACATAAAAGCATTCATCTGGAATTGACCTAGACCTCAGGACTTTAAAAAGGCATCAACTAAATCATGCTCAAACCTCAGGGGGACCTTTCCTAGGATAAGTAAAATACTGACAATGGGTAAAATGGCTGGGAGATTGGCCTGCCAAGCACTGAATGTCACAGCTGGGAATTGACATCTGCATCATAGGGAAACCAAAGCAAGTCCCCACAGTTGGACTCTATCTAGAAAGGGCACATTCCCCTGCCACAGTTTAAGCTTAAGCTCTAGAAGGACACTGTCAATATGATTCTGAAGATAGTGTAAGTTTCACAAAAGGACAGAAGGAAAATGTTTATCTGTGAAGATATACAAGAAAGCATGCTTATTCGCATCCAACAATGACTTTATGCTACAAGTACACATGCTTTTCTGCCCAAAAGAGAAATTTTTCTAAAAATCAATGATTTTCCATCCATTATATGGTAAATTCAGATAGGCTTTGAAACCTGAAGATTTAAACAAAAAAATGCCATCTGCCAAGTTTGCCATCAGAACCAACTAAGATTAAGCGAGGGATTTCAATATATTAGCTTAGGCTATCAACTCTACCCCTTTCAGGGAATGCCTATGAAGTAATGAGAAACACAGAATGAAGCTGGTAATTCTGGTGGTATCCTGGGACAGGATTTTGGAGTTAAGGAAGGTGTATCTTACAGCGGCGGACCACAGAGTTCTTCTTTGATCTGCCTCTTCTGTTCAATAACACAACATTTAACAAACTATAATTCTCAAGGTAGTCTCATAAATAGTAATATGCATTTTTCCAGCATTTTCTGGAAACTGATTTGATTAAACAGAAGAGCAGAATTAGATTACTTGATAAATCATAATAGATCAAATATTCTGGTATGCATGCATATGTATTTTCTTCTATGCTTTCTTCTTTCCTCCCTCCCTCATGTCTTCCCTTTCTTCCATGGTTATTGGGGAACCGATACATACCAGGTACTGTGCCAGGCACTGGGAATTAGAGATGATTAAGATGTGATCCCTGTACTTCAAAAAGCCCATTATCTGCTGGTGAAGTGAGATCCACAAACAGATCATAACAATATAGTGTGGTTAAATGCACTGAGAGAGGGTACAGCTGTGGGTCCTGTTTGCCATGTTATGGCTTTTACCTGTAGGCAGCATGGAGCCACTGAAGGGTATGAGATAGATGTTCTGGAAGCTACACAGAAGCAGATTTGAGGGTTAGGCCTGGAAGGAGGCAGATCAGTGAGGAGGAGGGCCTGAGCTAGGCAGTAGTAGAATAGAAGAGGAAGGTAGAGTCGGAGAAATATTTAGGAAGAAAGCTATGAGAGTCTAGTGGTTGCTTGGTGGTGGGAAAGAGGGAGTCTAGAATGACTCAGAGTTCCAGCAGGTGACTGAGAGATGGTGGTGCCAATGATAGAGGCAAAGGATGCAGGAGAAACAGGTTTGGTTGGGAAAATGCTGAGTCCAGTAGAAAGGCTGAGTCTGCCAGATTGATGGGTTGTCCATGTGGAAGGATATTTAGTAGGCAGTGGATGCATGAAACTGAAAGTTGAAAGAGAACTACTGATCTGAGATACAGATTGGAAGCCACTGAAGTCCAGAGAACTTTAATCCAAGACAGCAATGAGACTACAGGAGAGAGTGGAAGGAGCAGTGAAATAGAGGGAAATGAACTTTTAGAAAACATGAGTTAAAAGAGGAGCCTTTAGAGAGACAAAGAAGAAATGGTCAGAGATGTACCAAGAATAAGAGTGTCCTAAGAGTGGTGGGGGAGGGAGAGAGGAGGAGGGTTTTAATACTGCTGAATGCAAGAATGTTCCAGTAAAACAGGCCTATTCCAGTAAAATGTCCAGTGGATATGGCAGCAAGAAAGTAAAGTCAAAATCCATTTAATCAACAAATATTTATTGAATATTTCTATTTGTTACACACCATTCTAAGTAAACAAAGCAGACAATATCCCAGCCCACACTAAGTTTCTATTCTAGTGCAGTACTACTCAACGCGTGGCCCAAAAAACAGGGCCAGTCCATGAACTGTTGTCAGTCGGTGATTAAGTACAGTTCACAATGCCATGACACCCCAAGTGCATGATCATTCTTCTAGAAATTCATTTTCATTTTAGTTTAGTTTATAAGAGAATTGGTCCATGGAAGATTGGAAATAGACAAAACAACAAACAACAAACAACAAACAAAACCCAAACTACCATGTGTTTGACTATCCTTGGGCCAGTGTTTCAGTGGACTGTGTAGGCTGAGATGTGAGAAATGGAGACAATGTATAGAAAACTCTGGTGGGAAGTTTGGATGAGACAGGGAAGAAACCTATTAGTTGCTAGCCAGAGGGATCCTCTCATCCTGCCAGAACTAAATTCAGTAGGGGAAGGACGGATGGATTTCTAGAAAACTAGGATGCTTATATTTTCCTTCAGTTCTATACAATTATTTATATATTCATGCTTAGAAAAAAAATCTAAATTATGTTTACATGTATATAATTCATACCCTTTGAGATACAGAAATACAATATATCCAGATATATAGGCTAAATAGGTTTTACTGGTAGGCTGTGGCTGATCAATTTCAGTCAGAAGAGCAATGCACTAATTCCGTTCCACCATACATTCTGGCTTTCTGTCCTGAGTGTTATCAGGAGCTACGCATGCAAGTGTTAGGCCTAGACAGGTCCTGTGTTTATCTGTCATTGTGGAAATTGGATATTTTGTTAGAAGAACTGACACTAATGAAAATATAAGTTGCCATTTACTACCCAACACCATGCAGGTTAATTAATAGGACACACGGCCTGGAAGAAACCAGCAATTTTCCATTTAGCTTTTCCCGATATTAGAACTAGATAGCATCATCAAATAGTGTGCATACACACGGGCAATTTATAACTTTATGCTTAAGGGGGGTAAAATCACTGCTTCAAAATCCTTCACAATCCACTTATCCTAGAGTCATAGATTATTGGGCCCCCCAAGGTTTCTGTAAAGGTTATTACATTAACTTTCTATGACTATAAATAACGACCAGAATCAATTTATAGCAGGTAGCAATCTTTTTTTTTTTTCCATTTGCTTCCCTGAAACATGAACTCCATCTCATGGTCACAAAGTAAGCAAATGTTCTCATAATATTTTACAAGGGAAAAACAAAACAAATCAGACAACTTTACATGGTGGATGGTTCGTACCTCTTGCAGCAATTTATCTAATTTGTGTTGTAATTCAAGGAAGTATCGTGAGGTGATGAGACCCTGGTGGGATTTATCCAAGCAATCTCGGGCCAGTTCGATAATCTGATGGTGAGTGAAACTAAGCACTCCGTCTGCTAGGGGAAGAACGTTGTCAGGAGAGTAGCTGGTGATAATTTCCTTTAGGCGCTCTTCCATCTGAGCTGTAGCCTGTTTAGAGAAGACACAAAGACACACACACACACACACACAGATGTAATACAAGGAAACACGTATGTGGATAATTTAATCATCACATCTTTATAGCATTTTCAGAGACTTCCACAAGTTGTTTAATAGAATTCTAGAAATTAAACTTGAAAGAAGAAAGATGTGAAGAATATAAGGGAAATTGAATATCCCAAGATGATAATCACTTTTCTTTTTCCTATGTCCTATTAAATGTAAAATGGCTCAGGCAACCTTCTTCAAATAACTCAATACCTGTGAATTGGGAATGGTATGATTTCATTTCGGGTCTTGGGCTTTTCCAGATGGATTGTCAAAAACATCAAATAGTTCTTTATATGTTTTTACCTACTCAAAAATCAGGACTGTTGCAAGAGTAAACAGGGTAAGCCAAGAGTTTTTTTCCTGGCTAGGTCTTAATGTACTGTGAGTGAGCAAGCATCTTGTATCATCTTTATCCCTACCTCAAAAACCTACCATATGTATAAAGTCAAGGGATTCCCTTAGTAAAAAATAAAATAAAATTTCCTTTCCTACTTTCATTTCTTTCTTTGTAATCATCCTTTGCCTAATCATCATTCCTTCCTTAAGGTAACTGTCTACATAAGGAGATTCCCTCTGCCTGGTCCCCACTAAAATCTTAACCAACATTAACTAGATATAGCAGTCTCTGTTTCCCGGTAAACAAAACATGTAATAAATAGCTAAAACCACTTTAATCAATGACATTGATGTTGGGTTCATTGAAAATAAGTAGCACTCTACTTCTGATTTATGAAAACACGGATTTTCTTTTGTTCTCTTGCCCAGGGCAACAAAGGTGGGGCTGGAGAGAAACGGCATGGGGAGACTGCTTTCTCCTAACTGTGCAGAAACACTTTGGTGGGAAAGTTGTGGAAGCCAGGGGATGGGAACTAACAGACCACAATTCTTTGGAGCCAGGGGGTTCCGCAATACCCCGTCACAAATTCCTCTCTGGCTCAATTCTAAAGAAAAATGAAGAGGGATTTAAGAAAAATCTTTCCTGACACGCCAAACTATAGGCTTCTGAGTGAGAGAAAGGGTGTCTGCTTGAGAATACAGCAGCAGGCTCTGAACGGGGTACAAGGAAGCCTTTCCAAGCAGATCCTTCATGGAGTGTGTGGCTCACCACTAGCAGCTCCACTTAGAGCCAGCTCAGCACACACAGAGAATGACTAGTTCTCACCCATTTTAGGTTTTAGTTTTAAAAATTTAGTGATTTCATCTTTCTAATAAAGCTTTGATACGGTTTTATGCAACTCATTACTGGATTGGACCACTGCTTCCCATAACAAAACCACCTCACAGACTCCACACCTATGTTGCCTGTTTGCTTGGATGCTAGGCATCTTAAATTCAATTCATTACCTTTGGGAACCTTTCTTTGTAGACATGGTTCATCATAATTATTTCATGGTCACAGCAGGCGGGAGAACGTCCAGGGCTGCAAGTAAAGCAAATTACCCTTTTAAACTTGTCACAGCATGGAATGAAAATAAGCTTTTTATTTATAAACAATCAGTTGCATGAAAAGTACTATGCAGTCTTCGCAAGAAAAGTATGTTAGGTAATAAACTAAAAAATTAGTCAGTACACATGTACACAGACATACCCACAAACACAGATACCCTGAATAGGATTCAAAGCGAAGCCTCAAGAAGAGGAATGCTGCAAAATAATTATAAATACAATACACCCTTGTATAGAAAATGTTCTGAAACTGAGATTTTTTTACTCTGCATTTACTATGAGATTCTCTAGTTTGATAAGCCAATTAATGAACTGCAATATAAAACAAAATCGGTAGCCTCAAACGTTTAAGCAAACAGCAGCATCTTGGACAGTATGATTTCACACTTTCATTGTACACCTGCGCTCTGTCACACACCACTGAAGTAGGTGAAGAGTGTCCCATGGCACAGGTATCATAATTGAAATCCATTTTCTAGCCTCTATTTATTTGGGATGCCAAGGTAGGCATTACATATGATATGAGACAGAACAACAATTGTGGGGTTTTCTTTCTTTATTTTGATAGTAGGTTCGTGTTCCTGCCTAGCGGTATACAACTTCAATGTGAATATTATATATTCCTGGGAGATTCAGCTTGTAGGAGATAACCTAGGAACTCCTTTCATAAAACCAAATAGGACATCCATGCCACAAAATGGTAGAATACTGTGCTTCTAGAGGAAGTAGCAAAATTGATCTTTTATTCTATATTTCTAAATAATCTGACACGTCCTACAATTAGCCAATGTAGCTATATTTAGTATCAATTTGTGAGACTAAATAAAGAAGAAAGTATAAAGGGAAAACCCTTTTCAGTAATCTTTGATACTCAACAGAACACCTAACAAACAAGCTATGTATATTTTTAATAATAAAACCTTACTGTATCCAAATGTCTCAATTCCGCAGCACCCACATCTCACATTGCACTGGACAAGGAGATGTACTGCCCTGATCCCCGTTCACAGAAGGACCTACTGCCGCCCGGTGGCTGGGAATGCTGCAGGCAGATGCCTTCAGCTGTCAGCCCTTCGAGACTGCCTTAGGTGCAGAGAGGGATCCACCTCCAGTGACAAACCCAATGACTGAGGCTGGGATTTAAAGTTGTGGCCATTTTGCCCCAGAAAGTCAACTCTGATGGGACATCGCTTCTGAGGCCTAGGCCCCTGGGTGTTGGCTGAGCTTGTTGGGCCTGGATGGCAGTTCAGTTTCTCTCTCCACAATGTTAATTCCAAAGGCACTCCCGAAGAAACACCCCGAACACTAATATCTGTTTTGGAATCTGCTTCCTGAAGAAGCAAACTGTGATACATGTGATTTGAAATAAGGTCAAAATGAAATTGGTCCCATGCTACATTTGACATTGACAAAATTCAGGGAACAGAAATTCCAAAAAATCTGTTCCTAATCCTTGAGAAAGTAAGGCAGATGGTGGGGAGAAAGAATAAGAGCTGAATGGACTTTTATAATGTGGAAGCTGAAAAAAAAATCCAGCTATTCTTACTGTCCTTCCTTTCCAACTAAGCTTCTCCCTCCTAACATAGGAATATTAACTGTTCTTATACCATAATTCGACTGCCTTGAAATTTTGAATAGCTAGAAGATTTCATAGGCGCTCCTTCGAGGCCAGCACGAATATTGCTACTATAATTATTAGCAAATTTGGAAGATTTAAAAGAAATCCTTTCAATGGTAAAATAAGTCTAGATGGAAAAATCACACTATTTTTATAGTAGTTCACAAATTAATTAACAAAACACATGAACCAGAGGGCCCCAAAACCAGTGAAAACAGACAATCCAACTAAGCAAGTCGTGGTCAGGTCTACACACCTCAGGCTTCGGGAACGGGGGCGCATTGGCGTGTTCCTGCATCTGGTCTCAGTGGCGATGCTTTCGGTGGTACAAAAATGTTTTGATAAGAAGTGTAACTCATCCGGCGTTGGTTGGTATGGTAACTGGTGCAACTTCTCCTGGGAGGAACAGGACGACTACAACAAACCAGAGTGAAGTTATGTGACTACCTAGAAAAATTCTTCAAATGAGGGGAGATCAAAGTACTCAACTTGGGTGATTCCATCAGTTTATACTGTTTCTTTTTCATATTGTAATTGCAGTAACTACTGCCTCAAGGTATGCCCTGATTGCACTCTTGGGAGGTCAAAATGCCTTTCAAATTTTATCTCATTTGACTGTAAGCACAGTTTTCCAAAAGAGAGTTTCTTCTCTAGAGAAACCAAGGCTCAGAAAATGGACTGGGCCCAGTCAAAGCCAAAGCAAGAAAGTGAGCACTGGAGTGAGAATTCGGTACATGAAATCACAGATTAGTTGTCAACTGAGAACGGTACCCTAGCTTTTACTGATGCTTATATTCAGACTTTGTGACTTTTAGGTCACATAGAAAAGTCATGTGATGTGTGATTCTGGTAATGAGACCCCTTTATAATAAATGCTGTCCCTTTGATAACAATCACCATCGATATGTGCCCTGGGTAAAAAGAGGAAGAGATTAAGAAGATAATTTTTCAATAATGCCATTGCTTTTTTTTTAAAAGGTATTTTTTTCCTTTTTTTTTTTTTAGTTGAGACTACCACTTAAAAAAATAGCTTCAGTGGTACAGAGGTATTTTTTTAATCACTTATGCATAGATTTGCTTTTTGAAAACAGTTGCTCAACATTTGGAGTGAGATAAGATAGAAAAGGAGAAAGTCTAACTAACGCTGCTTTTAATAAATCTGACATATATAACTTATAAAGCAGAGAGACTTTTTTTTTGTGACAGGTGAACAATTCTAATAAAGGGATTTTTAAGTTATGGAAGCAAGGTTAGAATAAGCATATTTGAAAGATACCACTCATTTGAAAATGTAAGTTCTAGTAAGCTTTTCTTATTAAAAAAAAAAACAACACCTGTCATTACATACAGACACACTTCATAAATACTGATGCAACACAATGCGGCAACACTAGAAATTAATGACTAAGCCTTAAAAATATATCTATACCTTGAAATTATAAAACACCTAATTAAGTACATACTGAGACATGGAATTTTAGAATGTAATGCGATTATTTCATAAATCTTAAAAATCTTAAAATTGAGAACACTACTTGAAAGAGTTAGGAGATACAACCAAAGCGCTATTCAAAAAGTACAGGCAGAATCTTAAATACTTTAACCATGAAAAAAGAAATAAAATATGTGAACCAAAGAGTCAACTCAACAAATCAGAAAAAGAATAATAAAACCAATGCAAGCAGGAAACAGGTAGTGGTAATAAAAGCAGAGATAACGAAATTAGGAAAGAGAAAAATAGAATTAAGAATCTGTTCACGTCTCAAAGGTAATTAGATATCCACCATCCTGTATCCAAGATATCAAAACCCCAAAACTCCAAAACTCAGAAACTTGTTCATAACTCTGCAGTAATCTCTTTTGGTGGCAAAATATCAACTGAACTGATGGGGTGTTATTTAAAATATTTACTTAATCCACTAAAGTGTGAATATTCACTCAGGTTGCTGTAGAAATATTAGTACATTTGAGTATGAGCTGTTGGGCTGTTGTATAGTATGGGGATCGAGTTACCTTTCCAAACTATGAAAATAAATTCTAAAATGCCCAGGGACTCAAATGATTTCAGATAAGGGATTCTGGACCTGTACTTCTATAGCAGAGGTTCTTAACCAGGGGTCCATGGACCCCCAACGGGTTTGTGGAAAGATTTCAGGGGGTTCATGAGCTTGAATTGGAAAAAAAAATAAACTTATCTTTATTTTCTCTGACTTCTAACTGAAATCTAGCATTTCCTTCACTTATGAATGTATGCAATAAATTACAGTAGGATTCATTTCATATCACATTATTACAGGTGTTGCATATCTCAAAAAATCACTCACACTCATCCATACTTCGAAATTACAGTAGGTGTTAGACCCGATGCTAGTTGAGTGTCATAAAACTATCTGCTACTACATTCTGAGAAGGCGTCCATGGCTTTTGCCTGACTGGGAAAGGGGTCCATGGAACAAAACATGGTTAAGAGCCTCTGCTCTGTAGAAACAATTCCAAAAGATTTCAGGCGAGTCATTCTTTCTGCAAAGTAAGGGAGGAGTAAGGAATTGGGTGGGAAGGAGCTTTAGCTGTATCTTTAATATTCACTTTTAAAAAATGAAATTTATTTTAAACAAAAACAGTTGAACCAAATTTAGCAAAATGTTAACATCTGCTAAATCTAAGCGGAAAATTTTGTGATTACTTATTTTAATCATATAACTTAACGTCATAAGGAATGTGCCTAATGTTTCCTGATGGAGAATAAAATAAACTGAATGATACAGTGGTATAAGTGTTATAAACTTAACAGTGTTAAAGAAAGTAGGAAGCAAGGAGTTTCTCTGGGGAGGGAGCCCACTTTCACCTCATTTGGAACAAGTAAGGTAAACGTGGGATTAGGGCATCAACAAACCCCAAGTTACACTGGTACGAGGCTGTATTACTGAGAACAACTGTAGGCCAGCAAAATGGCTTAGGGTACACCAAATGGGACCCAAAAAAGTGATGTCAAGTTGAATAAGAGAGGTATGTGGAGACTTCAAAAGCCAGTGAGGGGGAGCAGATGTAGTCGGTGGTTGAGAGCCTGCTTCCTATGTGCGAGGTCCTGGGTTCAATCCCCAGTACCTCCTTAAAAAAAAAAAACCAAACCAGTGAGGAGGGCTATGAGGACAACAGAGAGCTGCCTGTGCTTTCCCCAAGACCTGGTGTGCTTATGGAAAGGATACTTGCATTAATCAAAACGGCCTGGAATACCACTTCTAGAAGAGCTTCAAGAATTTGTTTGGGAGTTTCACAATAAACTGAGTCTCCTTATATTTATAGCATCTTCTCTGAGTGTGGTGCCAGTGAGTCTCATCACCCAAGGAGTCTGCATAGGACTTTTGACTGTACCATAAATCAAATCCACTTTCAAAGAACGAAGATTTACACAAAATACTGTGCCTCCAGTTTCCAAGGCAATTAGAAGAGTTAAAAAAAAATGTTCTGAGTAATGATATCATTCAAATAAGCATTTAGTCTCTCAAGACAACCATTTGGCAAAGGAAAATATTCATATGCTTACAATAAGGTTTGGACTTGCTATTTGTTAAAAGTGTATCATTTTATAGTCATATCTCCTATAGTCTTACTTCTATTCTTTCCCTCAGCAGAAAATTATTTATTTAGTAAGAAATGGATGAGGGAATGTTGTTGTACTGTTGCAATTCCATATGAACTTAATTTAAAATTAAAAATTATGATTTGAATATTATCTTGGAATAGTTCCACCAGTTAATTTTTGCAGCAAAGTTTGAAGTAAAAAGAGGTTGCCATACTAATATTCTCTGGGAGGACTGTTAACTTCATGTGATCAAATATTTCTGATTTCAAAATATAGCCGTTTCAATACCTTCCAATTTTTCACTTTCCATATCCAAAGAATAAAGACATAATAATGTTTATATTTCAGCACAAGCAGTTCTGGAGTTCAGTTAAAAAACACAGTTATCTGTAAAATTTCAACTATATTTTTAAAGTACTTCAACCAATAAGGAGAAAAGAAAGCTGGAATTTTGTGCAATAGCATCTTCAGTCCACAGATTAAACAGGTTCCTACATCTCTAGACAAAAAAAAAAAAATGTAATATTGAAGGCTAAAATTTCACTTTGAAGAAAAAATAGCAAGCTTGAGATCAACAGTTATATGATACCACCTTCTTCAATAAAATAAACACTTTAGAGAAAAGCTGTCTTGCTTCTAGTCAGAAGCTGCTAGAAACACAGACTATGTGAGTTTGATGAACAACTGTTTTAGGAGTCTTCTTTAGACACATATGGAAGTAAGGAGCAGCAACGATTCTATTTATGCCAGACAGCCTGGTCACGTTTTAAAAAATATCTTAAAAAGAGCAAAGAGACTAGCGTTAGACCACTTACTGTACTGTATTGATAAAACAGCCTCTCAGTTAATTCTCTGCCTCAGATTTCTGATCCATAAAAGGAGGAAAATAGTAACTATCTTACACGGTATATTGGTAGGATTAAATGAGTCAATGCATTAGAGGTAGATTATAGTCTAGGACATAAATGTTTGTAAAATATTATTATTTTTAAAATTATTTGTACCAAATGGGATCTGGCCCTTTCTTTATAGATTCGCTTTAAAGAGCTGCACATGATTTACTAGTTAGAGGTGGGAAGAAGGAAGATCCTATACTAGAGACATTTCTACATCAATACTGCAGTAAAAGTTTACTGGAGAGCAATGCAAGGTGATATAGTTGAAAAAAAAAAAACGGTTTCTGGGATCAGGAGACATTTTTGGCATGGGGAGGGTTAAATGAACTATGTTCAGGAAAGCCACAGAACTTAGAACTCAGGCATTATTTATTCCTGGCTTGGTTCTCTTTAGAGACAGCCAAGGGTCTGGGGAAGACGAGTAGCTAAAACTTAGAAAATTACTCCCTTCTTTTGTCAATCCATTTCAACATTCACTTTCACACTCAGTTTTCCATATTTTCAACATCTAAAATGTGGGTCAAAAAGCAATGAAGTTTATTGCCACAAAAACCAAGGATGACTTCACTATGACAATTTTTTCCACTGATGCCATTTGGGATTTTTAAGCATCCTGATGTGAGGCTGATGTACCACTGAAACTACTCAAGGTTGTCAGGATGTTTCTCAAAAATGATCTAAATGGACAATAAACTCATATGCCATGACAAAATGGAATAATGGATAGGAAAAGAAATGACCTCTCCCCTCAATAAGATACTATAAATCCTGAAAGGAGATGGTAAAAATCAACAGATTTTAAAAAGTAGCTTTAAAGGTCTTCCAGAATTATGCGACACCTGGAATTTTGGAACCAAATATAAAGCAGTGATGACAGCAGTTAGACCTTAGCTACTTAATTGTAGTTTCTTGTCAATTCAAGTATTATTAAAGTGGCCGACTCTATGTGCTTGGCACTGTGCTAGAGGCTTCCAAAAATAAAATTGATGTTAATAATGGGAGGGGTATGGAAAAATATACCAAATATATGCTACAGACCATAGTTAATGGTAATAATATCTGATGATGTTCTTTCATAATCTGTAACAAATGCTCCACAACAATGTAAGGTGTTGGTGGAGGGGTATTGTATGGGAATTCTGCACATTATGCATGATTGTTTTGTAAGTTCACAACTTCTCTAATAAAAAAAATATATATAATTTAAAAATGCAAAAAAACAATACAATTGATGGGTAGCCCTAAATAATAAACCACACATTTTGACAAAATGGAAAAGGAAATGAATCGGGAGAGGCTCTAAAACTGTCAGGCTCATATCCCCGGCATGGTACAAGAGCATCCAGACCTCCGCAGCAGGGACTTATTGAAACCTACACATTCCGAGTCTACTCTGATGACCATCTGGTTATTGCAGCTCAGCAAAGACAGCTATCCCACAATATCACTAGTTTAAACTGAGAAAGCATTTATCTAACTACTGAAGAGTTTTCAATGATTGTCTGCCCTCTTATTGCAATGTTATAGTCTGAGGCAAGAGTATCCTTCTTCTATCCTATTTTCATGGTTTCATCTTGTCCCGTAATTTATCTCAGCTTTCTCCTAAGAGTAGTTCTTTCAATCTCTCCCTTACCTGGAAGGTACAGACAAGTATAAGGCTTACCATTTTTTTTTTCTTCACAGAAGAAAAAAACCAAAAACACAAACCTTTATCTAAGCCACCCATGAAAAAAGACGTAGGCCATCAAAGTTTAATGGCATTTTCCAGCACTAATATCACTGGCATGGAACCAAAGCAATAAAACCAGATTGCATTTTTTCCCCAAAACTACACCAAATGGTATTAAAACGAAAAGCTCCCAATCTCCTTCAAACTTGCAATCCTGTGACTTACTCAATTTATGCACCACAGTTTAAAAGCTTGCAGCAAAAGTATGTCCTTTTTATGTTTGTCAGCACATCTTTTGATGCGTAACCTATTTGGAGTGGCAGACATGCAGAATTTATCTTCTCCTTCCTATGGGGAAACACCCAGAGACGACACTGTAATACCTCTGTGATTGTGAGGGAATGGAAAAAAAGTCAGGCACTTACAGAGACCGTGGAGCTGGGTGTGTTTGTCCCATAGCCAGAGGAGGGGAGAGAAGCCAATGACCAGCGGCGTCCATCGGTCCTATCGAGAAAGTGAGTTTAGCTTAGGCCAACACTGGAGCACTGTTCCACGGGAATCCCAGAGAAACCGAGTATTTTTAGTCAAACAAATGACACAAAGGTAGTCTGTGAGAGTGTGGAAATGTTCCGCAAGGGTCAGGGTAAACAAACATTATACAGCAAGCTGACTTTTATTTACACAGAATCAATACACCCAAACAAGTAGAAAGTGAATGGGTTGATCCATATTATTGACCTCTCACTAATACACTTTGACAAAATGAATACCAGGAATAATTACAACTGTCAGACTCAGCAGATTCAAATGAATAAAAATAGAAAGAGAGGAGGAAAAACACACTTATCTGTAAACTGATAACCTGTGCTGAGGCTCCTTGGAAGGGCCTAAATTACAGCATGGCACAAGAGCCTGCGGGGACTTTCACTGCAGCCTAAAGACTTTCTGCTTATTATTGTCCTGGGAATAGTCCTACTCAACACACCTAGGGAGGAAGGGATTAGTGGACTCATGGCTGGCTCAAGCTTAAGTGGCAAATAGCTTTGGCACTAAGAAAGTGACTGACCTTTTGCTTAGAATCTCTTAAGACCTGGCTTCATAAAGAGTCACAGGACGGGTAGTTGCTGAGTAGGACTCTGGTTTTAAATTAGGGTCAGATCTCAGACAACTTAATGCAGTAGTGGAGGCAATACTGCTTCTAAGAAAAAGGGACATCAGAAAGTAAATTTTCTGAAATCTCTGGCATTCTGGGGCATTCTCAATAAGTTGAAGCCAGTGAGTTGAAGAGCATTAGACTTGAATTTGAGAAATGTCATAATTAAATGTTCATGTAAAAAAAAAAAATCACATTTCAGCCTAAATTTACATTCAAGGGAACATATAATCATAGGCAACCACAGTTGTTGCCTCCAATAAATGCAAATGGTCCACAAAGACAAAATGGAGAAATTCAAGTGGACAAATCACAGAACTACTATGATGTTAAGATTTTAGTAAACTTTACCTGTCATTTCTGTGCCCATGATTGGAGTACAATTGAATCAAGTATGTTTTAAAAAACAGAAGCAAAATAAGATGTATGTAAATATACAAGATAAAAGGAATTGTGAGAATTAAGTTACATGTTGCTTAAAAATACTTTTAAATAATTGAAAAGATGAGAGACTTCAGAAAAAATAATCATAACATGTTAATAAAGATATCTAACTATGAATTAAAATGGATATACATTGTTCCTATTTTATTTGGCTAATCATGAAAGACTTAAAAATCCATGCCTGTACTTTAAAACACTACCAATTTTAAAAAGTAAGAAAAGAATAAGATTTTACAAGAAGTATTCAGTTCATTTAATAGCAATTATCAGAAATTAGTCTCTGGAAAGATTTCCCCCACCATGATTTCCCCCACCATGATTTTGTTTTGTGATTCATTAACTCTCCTTGCCCTCAGGTATCAATGAACACACTTCAGATGAATGAACAATTCCAAGAGGAGACATGTTCTTATTGTTTCTTAAGCATAAATTACATTTGCTTACTCTGAAAAACACAACTAGAAATATGTTTAAACAAGAGTGTGCTCAGTACTCTGTGCAGCCACAGACCAGAAATAATTTATGTCTCATAAAGTTACCTGTGTTTTCCATGTCTATTTACGCAAATGGGGCTCAAAGGACCATTGCATTTTCATTACCATGACAACTGCACATCACAAGTTACTATATATGCTATATACAGTACTTAAGATAAAGCACATCCTTCCCCACCCCCACCCCCAAAGAAAGACATCACACAAGTGCAATTTGGCTCCTACAAACAATGTTGTCTTTGTGGTAGCTAATAAAATGTAATCTGAAGAAAAGACTACATATTTGCTAAAACCACAAGGCTTTTCTGAAAAAAGTCTTTTCCATGCTTTGGAAATCTCAATGTTACATTTAAATGAAAAATCAGAAGGGAACATCTGATGGGAACACATGACACAAAAAAAGATTGGCAAAAAAATCCCCATCATTTCAATACTACTCACAGAAATATAGCTTAACATGGTCAACAATAAGGAAAGAAAAATCCCAATATCAACCTTCAACCTGGCTATTACAATAGAATGAAGAGGAAGCATATTTCTTTATTTGTTTAGTAGTTTAAGTGACCTCAGGTAGTACGCTGGTATTCTAGTTGATGTTGTCAATATAATAGAACCAATGAAAATGCACTTCTGCATTTCATTCTGGATTTGATTCTAAAATGCACTTCTGCGGGAGTAACAAGTGGGTTGTTCTGACCCGGTGTGCTCAACAAGAATCTGATGACCTGAACCCAGCAGGTAAATCCGAGCCCTTGAGTATAGCCCTTCCAGTAATTTGCTGGAGAAAATATAATCTGAGATATAACCTGGTGAATAATGACTCAGGCAACTAGGAGAGCCCCATGCTATTCATACAGGAGTCCGTAGTTCCAATGAAAATGAAAGTCATTTATGGTAAGTAAACCCTCCACAAGTTCTGTGCAAGGCAGGACAAAGTTATTAACTTGCATATTACAATTAAAGAAAAAAGTGTTAATTAATGCCACAGTCAGATGAATTATAAATTAGTATTACAATTAGCATTGAGGAAATATTTCCTTGCTCCAGACAAAATCTACTTTACTAAGATGCTCATTTTCATTCTTTTATTTTAACTCACTATTAACAAGTTACCTGGATTATTTTACCCTAAAACATATATTAGAAAATATGGAAAGCAAGGATATGCCATCACGCTTTCCAACTTGTAAATGGACTACTATATCACAGAGGATGTCTACTGGGAGAGCATTATCACACAGTTCAAGTAAGAACAGAAAAGGTTAATAAGCCTCAACTTATATTCCCTCACCCAAGAATAATTTCAAACACAGAGCAATATTTTGTTTGATAACAATGTTCTATCAAACTAAACTCACAAAATAATGGAATGCAGGAGACTCAAAATGGCATTTATTCTTAAAAGCTCAGAAACTCATACTGAATGGAATGGAAGGGAGACCTGTGAGTGGAATCACCAAGTTTCCTGAATGAAAGTCAACTCTGAATCAGAAGGGAAAGACTCCATATGTTAAACAGAAAATATATTAATTTGAGTTTTTTTTTTTAAACTAATGTGGGTTTCTGTTTACTCAAATAAAAGTTTAAAAAGATTATCACTCATGTCCTAATCTAAATTAATACTTTTTGAAGAGTGTGATGGGAGTTCCAGCTGGACGTTCATGTGAAATGAACTAGAGGTCTCCGGTGATAATATTCTGTCACGGTTTAAGGTTTATTTGTCAAAAATTAACATGCCTGGGGGGTTTGTATATTCTTTAATAGCACAGAAACCAGATTCGTCTGTTCTCCAATCACCCACTTAATTATTAGATTCTCTTCATTTTTATAAATCAGCCAGGATTAAGAGGCTTGATTTCTGTCATGTTTAAATGCATGCTATAATGAGATTTGTATTCATCTTATTAAAGTAATTAAATGCACTACCCCTCCCCATCTCCCTGTTTTTAGAATGTGTTTTAAAGACTATGGTGGGCTCTTGTTTACCAATTTTTATAAAGTTTTTTTTTTCACTTGGAATAGTAATACCATCATTCATTATATTCACTGGATGAACACAGGCTTTGCAGAGGCAGTTCATTCTTACATTCTCTTTATAATACTT
>PVKH010010022.1:0-18500 GCA_004027955.1 Chaetophractus vellerosus
CCTGGATAGCAAAATATAAAACTTAAGCCATTGTTTTGGGCACAGTGGATTCTAGTTTTGAGTGGCTCACTGTGTTTTTCATGTAACAATTTCATTAACAGTTTAATGCTAGATTAAATAAGTACTTTTAAACATCTTTCTATGTATCTGGCTCTGCTCATGTCTGTGGCAGGGAATTTAAGTTGAAGAAACGGCGTCTACATTCAGGAAATATACATACTGTTTGAAAAGAGAAGACTAGCATGCAGACGTTAGAAAGTTTGTCTTCGTTATCGGGATGGTATCAAATTTAAGGCTGTGTATGGATATACATCCGTGTTTCAAAACAACGTGTTCGGATAAATCCTGTAAATCTTTTTTGCCTTAATGATGAGAGTGAATATTGCTCTCAAGTCTAGTCTCAACCCTCTTGCTTAAAATAAATGAGGAAAAATATGTAAAAACGCAGTTTATAGTATAATAAATTACCATCAATTTATATATAGCTATCCTGACATCTGTAGGTTTTGTTTTTTTGACTTCATATTTATCATCATACTCCCTTTCCAGTAAGTCTGTGAAAGTTTCTTTAGGACTTGATTATAACGAAGTTCCCCTGTCATTTTTGGTCCTATGCAAAAATGTTTTAAAGGTATAATATCCTTATATGGTTGACCCTTTCCTTCGATTCACTTTTTTGTCTTGTGAAGAAGTCCAAGAGAAGTCATGAGAGGCTTATCTGGGGCTCCTTGAATTAATTTTTCATTAGCCGAATTTTTCACAAATTATATAGTTCTTATTCCCTCATTGTTCTAAATAACCAAGCTTTAAGATACATAAAGCTTCTTTAGGTTTTCTTATTTCATAATTATCCTTTATCAGAGCTTCTTGTTCTTGCCCATCTAATTCTATGCACCTTAAAATATCCTTAGTCCTGCTGTGATCACATTGTTTTAAGACATGGTGGAGTCATTGTGGTGAACTCCAACTGGCTTTCTTTTGGTTGGACACATAACTCTATTTTCTGTATTCCACTTCAAATCTTGAAAGAAGTAAGTCTGTAAATGGAAAGTGTTTGCAAAACTGCCCAGCAGCTTTCTAGGTGATGTATCAGTTCTTTCTTGCCTTTTCTCTGTATCATTTTAACTCATTTGTTCAGAGTTAGGCCACTTGCCACCTAAGTATTATGTACTGATAGTAATAAACAATAAATACTTGTAGAATGAATGAATTAATTAAATATGCCCTGAAGTACTTAACAGGAAAACCCAACTGTTAGTGTTATTTGTCATTTCCAGGAAAAGGTGGTCTTTTATTGCATGTCTATGAATGCCTCGACTTTGCTGTCCTAGGAGTTAACACAGGTGAGCTGTTGCTGCTGTGTTGTGTTGAGGAAGGCCAGGGACTGCTGGTGTCCCTCTTTGGCTGGATGGAGTTCCTGGCTCGAAGGTGTCTGTTAGGAAAATACACAAAAATACACCATGCAAAAATTTCACGCTGTGTCCTCTAGAATTTTCTTTGATTGGGGTACTTGCCATGCCCTCCATCAGACCTTCCCCTGAGACCAAGCTCTGGTACTACTTAGTTCAGATAGAAAGAAATAGATGATAATGGTTTTATCTATAAAATCTGTAGCTGAGCGGTCAGCTTTCACTCAGTCATACTGCATGTTTCTAGCTCCTGTTTACATTACTCGTTAGTAAAGTTGAGGTTCCGACTCCTAGAATACAGATATTAAAACCTGTTCTCCTTTTTCAAATGCTGATTCTTTCTAAGAGTTAGTTATTTTTTAATCGTTATTTTTATGGAAGCAGAATATTGAAATTAAAGTAAATATTAGATGAACTGTTTCAAGTCCACTGTTTTCTCATTTTTTCCAGCCCCTTTACTCTATAAATCTTATTCAAACAATAAGCTGTATCTTGCTTGCACAATAGACATTATGTTTTTATGGTACAATCTGCTCACCTATGAAAAGAATTTAACCTCTTTCCTAAAGTAGTTATACACAATTTCCATACCTTGAGTTCTTAATTATTTGTGCACATTTTATAAATATCAGAGCATTTGCTTACAGCCATATAGACAATATCAGTGTTTGTAGACAGTCACTCACCATGGGTAGAAAATTTTAGTCCAGAGTGGTGACGTTTGTTTTGTTTTGTTTTAATCCTTTTTTTCCCCTTTATTTTTAAAGAAGCTTTAGATTACATAAATGTTACATCGAAAATAGAGGGGGTTCCCGTGTACCCCACACCTTGCCCCATTAACAGCAACTTCCATTAGTGTGGTGCGTTTGTTGCAATTGATAAACACATGTTGAAGCATTGCTACTCACCACGGCCTATAGTTTACATTATGGTTTACACTATGCACCACACAGTTTTACAGGTTTTGACAAAATGTGTAAGGGCTTGTATCTGACACTGCAATATCATGCAGATCAATTCCATTGTCCCCAAAATGCCCCATGTTACACCTATTCTTCCCTCTCACTCCCCTCAGAATCTCTGGTTACCAGTGTCATTATATCAGTGTTACAAGTTCTTCCATTACTAGAATAATCATAAGTCTACTTTAATCCATAGTTGCATTCCCCCCTTATGTTTGTTCATTCCTCAATATTGAGGATTTGGGGGTGGTGATGTCCACTGTTTCTAATTGATAGGGGTTTAGATCTCATGGGTCAGATGGGTGGAAGTGTCTTGCTTACAGTTGTAGATACTCTGTTTTTTGGGGATTGGTGTTGTCCATCATCATCCTTTTGTTAGTGTCCTGGGAAGAGTGGTAAAGTTTTTAATTAATTAAAACCTTTACATAACCAAACCTCAGTTACTTATGTGAATTTAAGTATGCAAATTGAGCACTAAAAACATTTACTGAATATTTGCCTGCACGAGTATAGTGCTATGTTCTATAGAATGTAGGTAGATACCACCCCAGTCCTTACAGTTTCAAAGAGGTGGTCAGAACACCAATAAAGCCACCATATTTCAGACATTTATTTCACACCTGAGAAATTTGCTGTCTTTTTCTGAAAGGTCAATTTTATATTCTTAAAATACTTTATACAAAATATGTTCTTTTCAATTCTGGTAACTTCGCATTTAATTTAGTCACAAACTTCTGTCAGTGGATGGTGAAGGCATTCTATGGAGATATTAAATTATCGTTATCTAGTCTTTACTCTTTATTCTGTAATAAAAATAGCCCCTAACAGAAAGCAAATTGTTTTACTGTGTGTCGCAGTGAATCCCAGAAGACTGAGGGTTCCATAAGGTTAGTGATCATCCGAGCAGCTTGGAATGTCGGGGATAGCTGATGCAGAGCAGGCAGTACACTGACTAAGATGAGTCAGTCTGGGGACACAAGTAAATGTTACACACCTACCAAGTGCTACTGTAGCCGCTGGGCCTGCAGAGACAAAGACAACATGGTCCTTACCTTTGAGGTACTCGGAAATGTGTTTCTGGTTTGGTGGGGTTCCTCACATGGATAAGCTCCATTTGGGAGTTTTTATGATTCGAAGGACATGTATGATGGCCAGGAGAGAGAGCTTCCCAGAAGGCCAAGCATAGGCCAGATTTAGAGGGGCAGTCATTGAAATAACTGACTTATATATCATCACCCCTGGAACCATTGATTTACTGTGGTAATTTGACCATACTCTTATAACCTTTTTATTTGCAAAATAACAATTGCAGAGTAACATTTACACAAAAAGAATTTAGTGTACTGATAATATTTAATTAGGAAACTTCGGAGAACTATTTTTAAAACTTCTTTTTTTGTTGAACTCTTGTAGCTTTAAACAATGTTCACATTTAACTTTGTCCTCATTTAACTTTGTCCTGTACAAATACCAAAGAGCTTAACAAAGGTCTACATGATCAATAAGTCTGCTCTCCACACAGCCTGAAATTGCAGTCTCATTTATTTTTGTTTGCCCATGGCCAAAGAATTCAGACAACTGCATGTTTGCCTTACAGACAAATGGAGAACAAAGTGTTGGTCAGGAATTGTGTTTATAATATGGAGCTGAAATAAGGTCATGTAAAATAAATCCACCAAAAACTAGAGAAACATGCCATGTCCCCTCTGGTGTGTTCCTGCTGCCCATGCGGACTGTGGCATCCTAGAGGGGACCACCCGCCAATAAGGTGGTCCTTGCCCTCGCAATCATGGGTTCACTTCTACCCATAAGACATTTCTGAACAAGCCAGAATTGAACAAATAAAAAATAATTAAGTCCTGACTTTATCTAGCAGATTCTAAACAACTGTTCATCTGATTTTCATGTTCTCAGGCTATCTGAAAATTTTCTTATATAGAAATATGCTTCCAGTATGAAGTCTTGAAGAGATTTTGTAGTGCATATTTCTCTTTGCTTCCTTATACATCATATGTTCTGCCAAATAGAAAACATCCCCCTTGATGGACACCTGAGTCATGTTGGGGTGTTCATTGTGGTCACTGGCCTTTTACAAGCTGTGTGTGTGCATGTGCCCAGGTGTTTTGCTTGGTGGGACTAGGAGTAAGTGAAAGGCAGCGCTCTTTTGCTCTTGCTAACACAGAAAGTGTTCTTTCTTTCTCGAACCATTAAAGAAAATAAACAAGAAGAAAAAGATAGTCATAGTCATGTGCTTAGTTCATACTCCAGAGTACTTATTGCTGTGCCCGATCTTGAATATTATAAGGAAATAAGCTTTGGAATCCAGTGACAGTGGAACTTTGCTAATTCATGCCTGACTAATTTGCCCACCCAGAAGTTCTCACTGAAATCTTGCCACTGTTCTAGTAACTTTCAGAAAAATAATTTAATAGTAAGCTGTGGGAGAGGCTCATGTTACTTATTTTTTCAAGGTTCTCTGTGAAAAATGTAGTCGTATACCTTAGTGTATTATAAACATAGAGAAGAGAACAGAAATATATCTGCCAAACTGTGAAGAGAGAGAAAGAATCTGCTGAAAGGGCTGGGTTCTGTTTTCTTTCTCATTTTTACTTGTGGGATGTCTTTGTTTATGCATCAAATAGGAAAGTAAGGAATTGTGAATAGTCCCTCGCTTTAAGAAAACCTACCATTAGATTTCATGTTGTAAGATAAAATTGTAAATGGAATGAACTGTGAAAAGAATTATCGGAAAATTCATGCAAAGCTTAAGCCAGAAGTAAGGTGAGCTACAACATGTGATTTAGTAATAACTTTGTGACAGTACCTTGTTCTATAGGAAAAAGGAAGTAAAGTGACTGATTTAACTGTATTTTGTGCTTTTGTGTGTACTAAGTCCTTTGTTTTGCTATTTGCAAAATGAGAGCAAACTTTTTTTTTAAACCGGTATCGAACCCAGGTCCCTCCATATGGGAGATGGATGCCCAACCATTTGAGCTATATCCGCCCCCCCGAGAGCAAACTTTTGATTAATTTTGACTTTATTTCCAAACCCTGTGTTAAAAAGTTCCTAAGATTTGGTAGATGCTGACCAAATATGTACTGAAAAATATCCAGCATTGCCATGAGAGGTTTTCTTATATCCAAGTCCTAGCAAAAAATGTGTTTTTGATCCTTGAACATTCATTCTGTAACTTTCTCAGCAGTACAGATAGATATTATAAACTTGCTTCCAAACAGTTAAAAGGTTTAGATAACTAATGGTTTGTAACCCCCACCACAATGAGAAAACAGAAGTATTCGACAAACAAGGTGTTCTATTGCAGTTATGTCATATACTCATTATAAATTCAGCTTAATTCTTTATACCACACAACCAGAGGCATAAATGTAAATGTGTAGAAATAAGAGAAGGCCCAGAATTAAGTAAAGTATGGTTAAATGTGAAATATTTTATATTCTCTTCTGAGAAGTTAAACAGCTCTACTCTAATGCCACTAAGCTGATCTGTACATTCATTTGACTAGAGCTGTAAGAATGAATGAATGAATGACCACCTTAGTACAATGACAGGAGTGTGAGATCAGTTGTGAATATTTTCACAAGTAAAGTTGATAATAGTAATTGGCTAATGTTTACCCAGTGATTTATTTTGTATATAAGTTAGCTCAGTCTCATTTTTGTTCTAATCACTTCAGTCTCAGTTGCATTTCAGAAGGCTTTTTGAGTGAGAGGGGCAGGTAAGTGGGAGAAGTAGAGTTAGTTTTTTTGCCTCAGGGAATTGCTGCCAACCCCAGGTACACTCATGGGTCCTGTGGCCAGTAAGAACATCAGGAGTGTCTTGATGGGGGCAAAGAAGTTGAGAACCAGTGAGACAAAGTATTCCATTTATTGACTTCTTAATATTTTGACTGCTGGAATCCGCTTTTTAAAGCCTTTTCAGGATAAGGTTCTGAACAAATTGCATTTTGCACGCAGCCAGCAAAGAGCATCCTCTCTAAATGTAAGATGAGTCAGCCCACAGGCTGAAAGGCCCATTCCTCCAGCTGCAGTAGCTGCCTCTGGTGAGATACCAACCTGAGCAAGAGAAGCATTTAGTCATTAGGGGAAGGAAGCTTCCACTTGACACCTTGTCATCACCAAGTACTTACTGAGTGCCTTCAGTGTCCAGGGCAGGAGAACGTCTTCTGTGTGTTATCTATATTTTAGGGTTACTGGAGTTGCAAATTCCCTTGAAATCCTTAAGTGTGAATACTTATGCAGCTCTTCACACGCTTCCAAATTCTGCCTTAACTGCACTCACAAATTGGGATCTTACCTCCAACATCATTTACCATTAATGCTCATGATTTCTTCAGTGAAATTAATTGAATTGACCTTCAGGAACTTCACTCCTTATCCATCAAGTTCCTATGTAACAATTTAATTTGTTACATTACAGTACTATTTGTACTGCAAAAACAGAAATATCCAAAGCTACCAACTATTTGGTTGTTTTATTATAAATCAATATCATTATTATAAACCCACAGTTTGGCATTGTATTTTGGATGCTTAGGCCCTGTTATGTGCGTGGCACAAAGCAGGCACTAAATAAATATTTATCGAATGAATGAACGAACAAAGGAAGGAAGGAAGAAACCAAAATGTGACTAACTGACCAACCGTTTCCGTTACAATTTAGTATGCAGGAAGTACAGTGGAAAGATTGCTTTGACTAATCTTATTAGCACAAAGTATTTGTTGTAAAAATAGATCCAAATTCATTGTTTGACTAGACTTCGTAAATGCAAGATAAAATAGATTATACTTCCACTTATCTGTATTTCATCTGCTATTGCCTATGAAATCTCATTCTTGGCAAATGTGAAATAATTACCAGCATGACAGCTTGGAAGTGGTTTCAAATGTATATAAACAACAGCGGCCAGGTTCAGAACTGGTAGAACCATCTAAAAATAGGTATTCCCTTATCTTGTCGCATATGAAAATAGTGTTTATAGGAAGTAACGTTTTTAGAAATGATTTGTGAGAAAAGAATCCCTGCAATGTCTTTTACAGTTTGGAGTAAGAAAATATATTGTTCTGTGACCTTGAAGCAAAGGATTAGTACTGCTGGAATGTGCACCAAAATTGTAGTCGATTTCTCTTTGATGATGAAAAACTATTTATGTAAACATTTAACTTTCTGTCTCGCAGAGAGGTTTCCCCTGCTCACAAAGTAGCCACCCTGTTTTTCTACTGGAAACCCACTGGTGGTGATCAATGAAAAAGAGAGAGAGAATACAATACCCTGAAGTCATAGTGACTTGACACACCAAAAGTTGATTTTCTCATTCATGCTACCTGCCAAAGCAGGTCAGCAGGCATTCCAGTCCATATGGTCACCAGAGACCCAGACCGACAGAAGGTCGCACAGGAGCTTTTCACAGCTTTAACACAGAGGTTACACATGTCACTTCTTACCACCGTGCATTGGCCAAAATTGGTCATATGGCCCTGTGGACTGCAGGGGACCTAGAAAGTATAGTCCTTGCCGAGCCTAGGAAGGCAAGGCATGAGAACTGGACGTTGGCAGGATCCAGTCATGCCTTCCATGAGAGGCAAAGGCCAGTCTTCTAGTACTCAAATTAGAGAAGTAGTTGGTAAGCTCATAGTATTCTTTGAGGACATTCTGCAAAGCAAATACTTTCAGCTATATTTTTATATTAAAATCAACTAGTGAGAGAATGGTGTAATGAATCCAGCACCATAGGTTCGGCTTTAAACGGGCTAAATTAATGTGTCTAATTCCATGTCAGCTGACTCTTTTTGGAGCCCTAAGAAAAGACTGAGGCTGGCCGAGTCATCACTGCCCGACCTACCAGCACACAACCAGTGAAGTTTTGTGGATGGTGCAGTCTTTGCCTAGGACAGGCAGCCCGATTTTTACGTTTCATATTTTCCAGTCAGCTAATATGATGCATCAATTTTTAAAACTGGAGCATAGTTGGGTGAAACTGTCAGGGCAGACGTTTCACCACTAAATTGATCATTGAAACTGGAGTTGTCAGGAATTTTTTTCATGGATGCAGTGAACTGGTAGCTGGCCATGGCCAAGATAAAATATATTTAAATTTCCCCTTTCCTCTTCTCCTTCCAACCATACCTCCTACCCCTGCCAAATACTTGCACACTTCTGGTTATTTTAGGAAGAAGCAACCCAAATTAACATCTCTTACTGAGTTGTTGTCAGTTTAAGACGCGTGGTTGCATACAGTGGCCAGTAATTACCTATGGTCCTTGAGTGGGAAAAGTTACTAGAAAGATCACAGCTTGGGGGCCTGCAGGAAGGGAGCATCATTTCTCATCTCTGAAGCAGGCCAGAGTGAGAACTTGAACTCAGAGCTCCTGAGTGTCTTCCAATGCTGGCAAGGTGGACCAGTAGGTACCAGTACACAGAAAACTCAACACTGAACAGTATTCTCTCTCGGTTCCAGTTGGATGCCAGGGCTTCTCAGATGTGCTGACCTTGAGTGATTTCCCTGAAACTCAGCACCCATTCCCTCTGCTGCCTCTCTGGCTTGCCTCTTCCCTGCCGGGCGTGTCCAGATGCCTCTAGGCGTTTACCCCTCCTGCTCTCCTGGGCTTTCCCCACTAGGCAGAAGGATCTGCTCCACTGCCCTGCAGGACCTCTTTCTGCCCCTACACCCCGCCCCTCGTCCTGTTGGGCTGGGCTGCGCTGCCCAGGCCCCCTTCCCCTTCCACTGGGTCCCCCGGCCCCCTGCATGGCCACCCTCACCCGAGTCTTACTCGCCTCCGCTCTCCCATAGCATTTTATTTTTACCTCGCTCATGGCTCATATTACTCTCTTGGATTTATAGATATTTATAGATATTTCTATATATGTCTTCTACATCCTTTTCTCTATGAAGTCAAAGATGGTTTCATGTACCTTATATCCCCCTATTGTCTAGTATAATACTTTATATGTGGTTTAAGGCTCATTAAATGCTTGTTGGATAAATAAATTTGTTAAATATTATTCCTTAGTACAAATAAGTGTAAGCTCCTTAATGTTAACATTCTTTGGATGCTTATATTCCGACAATATATTTAGTGAATGAACTACCTGTTTTCAAATAGATTTCAACTTGAAAGATAAAATCTGTTGATCCATAGAATATTTGTCTTAAAAAAAATACATGAGTGGACAACCATGTAATTTCTTGCTCTCCTAAGTTTAGATTACTGGGATCCCAAAATATACTAAACTATCTTTTGGATAAGATATACTGAAAGTAACATTTTCCCCCTCAAATAATTTTCCTGGGTTTTGTCATATCCAACTGGGTGATAACGTCCAGGAATTTGAGAACAGTGGTTCAAAGAAACTTGTCAAACAAGACAAATAAATCATACCTGACCAGAGCAAAACTGGTTGATTACCTGGCATGTGTCACGCATGGATTTGTTTTTCAAATGGGGGGTAACTGCTTGCTTGGAATTTTCATTAACTGAAAAGTGTATCTTAATAAAAACTACCTTATGAAGCTAAGAGGAGAAATGACTTACTTCTTGGCAAAGTCAGTCAATGCAGTCAGTGCACCAGTTCAGCTAATTTTTAAAGAACAAATTATCTTTTAAAATAGTAATAAATCCCCCTTTGAAATAGCAATAAGATGGCAGTTGTTACATATGGAGTAATTACGGTATGCTTCCATGTCATTAGAAGGCAAGGTATTTTTAATAACCCACATTGTGTACAGTCAAGCTCTTCCTAAGAACACTATGAACCAAATATATTGTGTAACATATTTGATTCAAAAAAAGTTTATATGTATCCAGTACATTTGAGAAATGTATGTATGTATTCATCTGTTTACTTTTTAATTTTTAATTGTTTATATTTTCAATAATTAAATGTACAAAATAAAGTTTAAAAAAAGAATACATCAGCCTTGTGCAATGATCATATAATAATAAACTGCTTTTTATTTATGCTATTATTTAAAGTTTCCATTAACAAACCCTAATCTTCATAAAACATGTCTTTGACTCTTATATCTTCTGATATGTAATAATGGGCTCTCATGATTTATTTTATAAGATCTCCTGTTTAAGTAAGAAAATGCTGTCATCAGTGACACAAACACCCATTTTTGTTCTAACCTTAATACTAACATTCTACCTTAGCACATAGTTGGAAGCCTCAAAATGAATCAATATCATGGAAAGGCATACTGCACTTTCTGCTTGATTCTCTCTCCCCAGAGTAAGCTAAAGGGTTCCCCTTCCCACCACCTTCTGCCAATATTTTCTTGCTTAATTTAGATAACGATGATAAATGAGAAGATGTTTGTAATCCACAGTGGGGTTTCTTATCAAGACTATTGAATTGGGGTTGGCTCTGATTAATTTTGGTGTCCATGTTTTTTAGAATAAGTTGCATCTGAAGGGGAAAGCACTTGCACT
This sequence comes from Chaetophractus vellerosus, assembly GCA_004027955.1. NCBI lineage: Eukaryota > Metazoa > Chordata > Mammalia > Cingulata > Chlamyphoridae > Chaetophractus > Chaetophractus vellerosus. Next base: position 10,823 of record PVKH010010022.1, read on the forward strand.
GAGTGGCTTGGAAGTCAGTGTCTTATTTTTTAACCCAGCAGCTGTTCACACAGATTTCTTAGAAAGTAGCTAAATAAAAACATGGCAATTCTGAAATGAACAGAAAATGTTGCTCTTTGAAAAACTAGCAGTTTTGAGCATGTGATTTCCATGCTACAGCTACTTGCTTTTTTTTTTAAATAGCCTCATTATTATGCATTCAATTAAACTGCCAGACCAGGTTCCTTTTTCCCTTGGCTTTTTGAGATCATAGGCAGAAGCAATTGAAGTGAGTTCACATTGTGTGTTTGTCTTCGGTTTTTAACCAGTGATCAGCATTATTTAGACTATATTAAAGTAACAATAACAATGCAGCAGCTACAAAACATCTTCAAGTCTTTGGAGGACCAGTGGAGCCTTAAACACACACACACGCACAGTTGAAATAACATTTAAATATCCCTCAATTGGTCATGTGGGCTCAGAAACCACAATTTAAGGAGCCTCAGTATCATGATGAGGGCTATTACAGCATTTCACTTCATGCTTAGGTACGTACAACATTGCGATGAAAGACGATTGTAACATACATACAGCAATACTTGGGCACTCGGGAAAGGCACAAGGGGGGGCAGATTTTGGATGCTGAGAAAGGAAATTACAGGCAGATAGTAGAGATTCTCTTCAGAATCTTTTAGGTTTTATGGAAAAAGATTTTTTAAGCAGTTTTTTTTGAAATATATTCACACACCATACAGTCCATCTAAAAGTGTACAATCAGTGGCTTTTAATATAATCAAAGTTGTGCAGTCATCCCCACAATCAATTTTAGAGCATTTATGTTGTTCCAAAACGAGAAACCTCCCATCCTGTAGCCGTCACCTCTCAATCCCTCTTTCCTTCTCCAGCCCTATATAACCACTATTTGAACTCTGTCTCTATGAATTTATATATATTTACATTTTATATAAATGGAATCAAACAATATATATTTGTGTTTGGTTTCATTCACTTAGCATAATGTGATTCTTTAAATTAGAGAAGTTGTAGCTTACAGAAAAGCCCTGTAAAAAAATGAAAACATATTTTAATCAGACTTGTGGAGTTTGGTTTGGTGAGTGGGGTGTATTTCATTGTTGCTATGTCTTCTTCTCGTTTTTCCAGGTAGAAAGTTACTCCTGGTGGTTGAGCACCGTTGACAGGAGTTTGGCAGGACAGAAGTGTTACTGTGTGTGCAGCCAGAGCGGGGCAATGAGGCAGCTGTAAAATAACTCGAGGCAGGCCATCACAGGGTTTTCTGATCTCTCGTGCAGAGTTTGAGTTTGACCCATGGGTGGCTCTTGTTTTGGTGGTGCTCAAGCTAAGGTTTCCAGGCACCTCACAGCACCCTTAGGCAGGGAGTTCTTTGCCCCGTGCATTGCCATCTCTGTCTGATTCACAGCAAGAGTGTCCTGGTTGATCTGTGGCGAGGCATCTCCCAGACCTCCAGCTCTGTTTCTCCTGAAGCGTGTCTTTGGATTGGTCTTTGCACATGTCTTAGTTTCCTACAGCTGCTCTCTCTAACAGACTACAGCAAACACGGTGGCTTACAACAACACACTTACTCTCTCACGGCCCTGCAAGCCCGAAATCCGAAAACAGGATCACTGGGCCTAAGTCCGGTGTCGGCGGGCTGTGCTCCCTTAGAAGGTCCAGGAGAGGAGCCGTCCCTGGTCTCTTCCAGCCTCTGGTGGCTACCCTTCATGGCCACTCCACTCCAGTGTCTGCCTCCTCCTCTGCCCTCTGCGTCTCTTATAAGGACACTTGTGACTGCATTTAGGACCCACACGGATAATCCAGGATAATCTCTCACCTCAAGAGCCTTTACTGAACCACATCTGCAAGCACTTTTTTCCCTCTTGTTCCATATAAATAACATTTTCAGGTTCCAGGGTTTAGGACCTGATATCTTTGGGGGCCCGTTTTCAACAGCTGGGGAGGCTTCAGATTCTCTCCTGAAGGGGTCATTTTACCCTGGCCCGAGTGAAATCGGGTGATTATTGAGAACAGACTCTGTGTTGGTGCTGTTGCTAAGCACTATGAGAGATGCGAAAAGGTCAGCTATGCCTGTCTTGAGGTCCCTTGCGATTATTCTGGAAGAGAAGACATGTACCTAGGAAAGGAGTTCTAAGAAAAAGAGTGTGTTATATCCTGCGGGCCAGGAAGTGGTGCCCACCCACAGTGAGTGTCTGAGCCCTGGCGCCTGCTGCCTTGGCACATCTTGCTCCACGAGCCCAAGCGTGGGACTGGGGAGAGCTTCATACGTTTTCACTGTCTCTCAGCCTTCTCCCAAGCCTCTTCCCACAAATGTGCCTTTCTGTGCTTATTATTCTTTCCTGCTGTACTTTGACAATGTCTTTGTCTGTTCTTCAGTTTCTTTCTCTCCAATAAAACAGCAGTTCAAGTTCTTGAAGGAAAATATTCAAAGAAAATTCCTCTGTGCTAGCAAGTATGATTAGACTCACCTAAATCAGCAATACAGAATAAGAAAGAATAAAATCCAGGAAACTTAAATTTACAGTAGATCAATCTGTCCATTATAATACCATGGTCTACCGTTTTGGGTAACTTGAATTTATGCTAGCTCAGTCTGTCCACATGAATGTTGCATATATGAAATATCTCTTTAAAGGGGAAAAATACTTTTTCTGTATATATTTTAAGGAAACCTGAATTTCTCTGAGTTGTAGTGCATGATGCAGACTATAGTCCTGGGCTATATCTCTGGGGCCCTGGTTATCTTGGCTAAATCTTCGTGACAAGGTAGAAAGACAGGACAACCCTGAATCTAGCACTGCATGATTGGCCCTATTCACTGTGTGACTTGGGCAAGTTAACTTTCAACCTCACAGTGTATTCCCTTCAGGGTTATTGGGATGATTAAATGAGATCAAGCAAGTAAACTTAAAGAAAAAAAAAGGTTGCTGTGGGCTGGGAAAGCACAGTGCTCTGAGTAATCAAACACTGTTCTGTCTGGCCCCTTCCGACGAGCACATGATGACAGATTGGTTTCTTAGGATTCCATTTCACCTTGGATAGAGACCAAGCTTCTGAATTACATTTTATATGACAGTGTCTCCCTTGTATTTTTTGTCCCCTTGACTTCTTGAATTGCAGCGTAGCTTGTTTCTTCCAGTAAAATCAAAATTAAATAAATGAACAGTTAAGCTGCTGACTGTAACAATTCATAACATGACCGAGGATTACTTGGCCATTCCACTGAATTGGTGGCAGCTGCCTTCTAAATATTCTCTTTATTCACATCACTGGAGTGTTTTCTTATATCTTTTCTTCTGTACACACACACACAGCATATACTCCTTTATGTAAGATAAGGTTGAAAAAAGCATGTGGTTGAACACAGTTCTAGTTTGAACAATAATCGTTCTGGGTTTCATGATTCTATTTTATTAAAATCTTTACTTGAATTTCAAGGGTAAAGAAGATTCTTCCCACACAACTCTGCTAATTGGGTGCACACCGTGTGCATCCTGCATGATAAGCGACTTGGGAAGGAGCCACATCAGTGCTTTTGTACAAGTGTCTTCTTTTGTCTGTGGTCCTTTCCAGGGAGAGCAACAAGGACTGAGCTGGACTGAAATGAATAATTTTAATATATTTCTTGATTGCTAGACCAAGATTTTTTTTGACAGATTCCTAAAAATAAACATTACAGTATGTACTAATGAATCAACATTTTTTTCAATACCTTTGTATAAATTGAATGTATTTGCATTTCTATTTGAAATCTTAACTCTGAAGCTAATCATCATCACTGTGGTTTTGAAATGCCCAAAATTATATTGTCTGTGAATGGGCAGGCTCCATTCAACCACATATTGGCAGCTTTTACAAATAGGGCCTGAACCAGCTGTAATTAGTTTATTGTTCATCAATAAATAGGTATGGCATCTCCTCCCTCACTCCTAGCTCCTTTTGGAGACAAATCAGTATTTGGGGTAGCAGAGATTTTAGATAGATCTACTGTTTATAGGATTTTAAGAGTCTCATAATAAACTATTCTCACTTATTCTCAAGATGGCATCCAAATTAAGGTTCAAATTTGCAATATATTCTCAAAATGTTAAATGATCCATTTATGATCTGCCAGAAAATCCCATGAACTGGGCCAGGATGTGCTAGTATCTGGGTGAGAATTTTATCCAGCAAAAAAAAAAAAAAAAGAAGAAGAAGAAGAAAAAACCTAAGAATTGGTTGTTTACTTGGAATACAGGCATCCAAGACCTGTGACTGTCAGAGACTGCCAGGTGTCATGGGGAAGAGTTCACATCTGGGCTCTACCACTTACCAGCTGGTGACCTTGGGCAAGTTACTCACCCTTCCTGTGCTCTAATTTGCTCTTAGGGTTGTTGTGAGGTTGAGGGAAGATAAGCTATGTGAAGTGCTTAGGAACACTGTTGGGCATGGAGTGAGTGCCCCGTATATGTGAGTTGTCATCATTGATTTATAGTGTGAAATTATTTGTCATGTAGACATTTCACAGGGTTATACCTCCAGCTTAAGTAGAAATTCCTATAGCATGTTGTACCCACAAGAAAAGCATTTGGGTTTGATATTGACTCCCCCCTAGTGGGGTCCAGAGGCTCCCCGCCTCCTCCACACATAGGTTACCACTCACCCTCACAACCACCTCTCAGTGTTGCTACCTCCATTTTGCAAACGAGGAGACTGAGACTTAGAGAGGCTCAGAACTGCCTTGAATCACCTTCCAATCGAGCTAGAGTCAGAGCCCAGAGCCACACCCCCTCAGTCCTCAAAGCTATCCAGGTTCGAGAAGGAAGGAATTCGAATTGTCTGTACAGGTTGTGCTTGTCCTTCCTCTGGAGAGGGGAGTCAAAACAGTCCCAGCTCAGACCGTTTGATAAATATCGTAGGACCCAGCACGCGTGGGCTCTGTTGGTTGCACGGGGTCCCTAGATGATGAAGTGTACAGCCTGGCGGGCAAGGTTTTATCCCACGTGACTTTCCTTTGTCAGGTGCGCTCTCTGTTTCTTTTGAGATCAGGTGCATATTGCTTGATTTGCAGATTATTACAGAAATTTAAGGTGATACTTGATCACATTTGACACTAAGGGCAAAGAAAACTGACAAAGCAGTTTAAGTGATAAGAATTGTGCACCTATGGAGAACCTTAGAATTACCTAGTCTTAATTCCATATAAATGGAGATGATAAGGCACAGAAAGTTTAAGTCTCCTTGGGTTCCATGATGAGCTAGGGAGAAGAAGACACGGTTTTCCTTAACTCTTTCTATACTCTTAGAGTTCTGTTGGACTGTGGAAAAAGAGCTCAAGTGAAGAAATGGAGAAAAGAATGGCGATTTAAAATTCATTTCAGTGTTTAAATACATCTGTTTGAGAGAATATTTGAACTATTGGGCCGTTATTGTAGGCTGACCCCTTGTGTTCCAGTCATTAATATTCAGCCCAAAAATAGTGATGATTAGCAGTTGAATTTTAGTGACATTTTTGGTGCTTTGATCAATGGGAAGGTCAGGAATTAATGTGGAAGTGTAATTGCATGTTCACGTGTTCTTTTTGTATCAATATCTTGTTTATGGCTGTGAGCACAGAGACCAGCTCACTAGCACAGTCTCCCAATTTGCGACTCTCTTTCTGGTTTTCCTTCAAGTACACTGGGGAGCAACATTTAATTTTATGTTCTCGTCAGTCATCGCCCATATTCAAGGTCTGGTGCTAGTTTTGTACGTCTCCTTTTCACAATTCCAACAACAATGCATTTTTATTGAACTATCTAGTATTCCCACTTTGATGATGCTCAGAGAGGTTAGGGACCATGTCTGGCTAGGGTCATGAAGGAGCAGCTAGGCAGTGCCACCGGGGTGCCACCTGGGTGCTACTGGGTCTCTGCGGTGACTGGCAGCCTGTGCTTTCTCAGGGGGCATTTGGGAGTAACACAATAAAAACATGATGGGTATTCCTGAAGCCTTAGTTTTACTCAGAGATTTTTATGGGAATATTGTAACTCTTTTATTAACATAAGCCATGGAAATATCATGGAGTCGAATGCAGCATTCTCATTAATACCTAAGATGCCAAAGACTCTTGGCCCTGCTCCAAGCCCGGCCCCAGACCCAGGGTGGTGGTGCTGCTTCAAAGCCCAGGTGCTTTATAGATCTCCTAGGCTTTTGTTGTCTACCTGGGGATTTAACTACTATTTATGAGGCTCTGTTCTTCAAGATTGTCGGTTTCATGTTCCACACAACCAGCACGTACATAAGTGGACTCTTCAGCATAACTTGCTTCTGCGTTGATGTGTAGCTTCACACCCAGTCATCAGGAAGAAGGATAGGAGGAAGAAAACGTCTAAACTCCCAAGAGTGTCCCCATTTTAAGCTTTTTCTTGAACCAAACCTTTTTCCTCTTTTTTTCTTCTGGCTTCTTGGTTCCTACAGCATACTTCATTGTTTCATAGATTTATTTTTAACGGATAATTAACTTTACAACATTCCTCCCAGTTTTTAAAGCTCTTTCGTATCTTCTCCCCTCACAGGATAGAGCAGGGTTTCTCAGACTGTACATGCTGAGCTCTCTGCAATACAAGAGCAGTCCTTTGATCAGAGAGCAGACTGACTAAACCTCCAGGCTTCTGAAAATAGCCGTGTGCTTTCCAGTTGGCCAGAGTTGGCAGAGAGCCCACGACTCTCCTCCTGTTTCTCACCAGTCAATTTCAAATATCCACTGATAGGAGCATAATAGCTTTCGGTAGTAACTTTTGCACATTCTATTTTTCAAAGCCTTCCACAGATGTTGACGTCTGATGTGTGTAACAGTTGATAAACAGGAAGTACAGATGTTATCCCCATTTTCCAGATGAAACTTGGTCCAGGGAAGACTTGGGGCTCGAGTTCCTAGAGCTCATTAGTTTCAGAGCCAGGATGAGCACGCAAGGCTCCATCTCCTAGGCCTGCAAAGGCTCTTTTCTCTGGCGCCCTGCAGAAATCCACTGCTGTAATTTAGAACACATGCATCTAGACTGTGCACTTCTCAAAGATAGTTTCTTTGTCTCCTGCACCTTTGAGTCATGAGCACAAGGCATACATGCGACAGATGTGAGATTCAGAGCTGGGACAGGATGAGGCAGGAGAGGTATCTGGGGTGCAAGAGTTTAGGGAGGCTCTCAGCATTGGCCAGGCCTGTTCTCGGTGCCTTGCCTGCCTCACCCTCATCCAGCCCTCGTGGGTTTTATAAACGGCGTGCATATGCAACCTCTTCTTGGCAGAGCATGGGCACTTGGGTTTTAGGAACTAGTGAGTCTTGGGAAAAGTTGCAAGTGATTAAATTAACTTTCCTGAAATTGCAAAATTATGTGGAGCCAGGGTCACTGGACACTTTGGGGCAGGGAGAGGGAAGGGCAATTGTAATGAGGGGTTTTTTGGGGACTTGGGAATTGTCTTGGGTGATGTTGCAATGAAGGATGTAGGCCATTTTGTATCATCATGTATCATGCGGAACTGTGTGGAAGAAAGGGTCGTCTACAGTCTGAACTGTGATCCATGCTTGATGGCAAAGCCCCAAAATGTGTATATCTATCGCAGGCGTTATGCCACACTGATGAGGGATGTGTATGTGGGAGGTTGTGGGAGGTGTGGGGGGGTGGCATATGGGTACTCCTGGAAT
>PVKH010010023.1:0-18494 GCA_004027955.1 Chaetophractus vellerosus
TGTCCTGTAGTGTCTAAAACCTCCCCAGAACATTTGTTCTGTGAACTGGGGGGAAAGGCAGGTAAGGAGGATTTCAGGCAAACGGAAGAAGGGATTTGTATTCTCTTGGCCTTCTCAACCCTCTCTTCTCACAGCTTCATTACAGTCTTGACACACAGCCTCTTTGCCTGTTCCCACAAGAAAAACGCACACACACCAAACATTTTGTGTGTATTAACAGGCTTTACTAAGCTACTGGGGTCTGAGGGAGAGGTGACACTGCCTGCTGTCCAGCAAACACCATGAAGTCCCAGTGAGGGATGGCAGGTCCCCACACCCTTCCTGGCTCGCCAGCCCGAGAAATTCTCTTCCTTCCTCCTCCATGCCCAGTCTCACAGCCTCCTCTGGCTCCTCTGTTCTTTCCCTTGTTTATTTCTCTCTGATTATTTCTTCTCTACTCTGCCTGCTGCCCTTTTTTTGAGGAAAAAGAATAGCACCTCACCTTGTCTCAGGCAGAGCAATTCTGCCCTATTCTCTGAAGTCTGCACATCAACCAGCACCTCGGCCATTGAGGTTTCACCTTTTATCTCAATCATTTACCAATGTGTTTCTCCAAATAAAAACTGGCCTCAATCTAAGATTAATTTCAAGGTCAACTGTTAAGATAAAAATGTTTCCACCCTGTTGTTCTAATATGAATAGATAAGTGATAGATAGAGACATTACTGCCTAAAAGCCTAAGAGTAGATTTACTAAACTCTTGCTGATAAATTTTCTCTATACGTGGTGGTCATAGATTATTTTCATTGTCTTAATGTTGTATATTTGCAGCGATTTTTGAATTTTTACCATATGAATACATCATCATTTTTCAATGGAATTCAAAGATGAGAAAACCGCAGGCCCCACCCTTGGGGAGCTCACAGTCAAGTACACACAGCCCAGGTATCAGCCAGCACATGATGCCATCCAGGAGCCTGTCCCTGGCCATCAGAAGACTTGAGATGACTAGTTGCTTTGGCTCGCAGAATGACATTGTTAAATTCAGTTTTGATTGCTGTGAAACATTTTCTGAGTGGAAATAGACCTGCCTTCTGTCTCCTAGAACCATAGGTTACCATGAGTTTCTGGTTTAAGGTATCTCCCTGCTGAGTTCCATCTAATAATATTGGCATTTGGTCTTTTCTGTCATTCAAGCTTCAATTTATCTTTTGTCAGCTTTTAATTGAAAACATTCAAATATTTCCTCTGGAGGTATAATGCCAAGGAGCCAGATATGGTGTTGAGCAAACTTCCCTGCTTGCTCTGATAAGAAAACCAGGGAATTTGAATTCTACCAGCGTTTTTTCCTAGGTTTAAAATTTAAATTATTTCAATTTATTTATGAAATGAGGCAAGTTGATAGCAAAAGCAGTACTCAGTAATTGGAAAGTCGGTTACTTACCTTTTATCTCTAGGTTAAAAAGAGGAAGTAGGTCAGTTCCTTGTTAATATTATTAGCAAATACTAATAGCATACTATAAATTACTGAGGGAAAGACATCCTAGTTTTGACTTTCAAGCAGGAGGCAATAGCTACCTAGTTCTTATTCTAAAATATATTAAGAATACAGGTTTTTCAGGTAGGGAGATTGCTACCTTATAAAAAATAAATAAAACAAAACTAAGTCCCTAAGACATTTTCACTACTCATCATCTGTCTGTGAGAAAGGTTTTTCATAGATGCATATTTGAGCTGCATATCACAGGCCTATGTAATGGAGAAAGAAATATAAACTTGAGAATAAAATATTTATGAAATGAAATTACTCATGCCCCTTTATTTATAGACACTCTGTGTGTATTTCTATCACTGCTGTGAAACCAAAATTCTGGTAGATACCTCTGCATTTGAGTTTTCTAGTGAGTAGATTTAAATTATCCATTCCCTAAATTGAATGCATCTGACATAAATCATGAGTTATTTATAAACATCAGTAATTCAAAGGCAAAGAAATGATGCTTATGTACTTGGCTTATTACTAAATTGAAAAGAATATTGTCTCAGAGACAACAAAGTTACCAAATAGCCCCAATAGTAACACAGATCAGAAAGGAACTTGGGTGTAAAATACAAAAGTGATAGTTTCTCAGGAAGAACTATGATTTGCTCTACCAAGTTCTATCTAACTGTGAATGAAAATATTACCAAAAATCTACTTCGCTGCCTTGCACTTAAATGCCCTAGAAGGGTGGTGACATCATCATTTGTTACTTAGAAAAGGAAGAAACCATATTTCAACTGCAAAGGATGGGAAACATTTAAAGTTTTATTTTTTATTTTCTGCTTTTTGTCTCCCTCCCACCCCCCTGCTGCGGCGACGCGCCGAGTCAGCTTCATCAGTGAGTGGTGGCCTTGCCCACTCGCGGGCAGCTTGCCCTGCCTGTGGGCGGCTCCACTCTGCTCGCAGGCGGCTCTGCCCCGCCCGTGGTGGCTGTGCCCTGCCTGTGGTGGCTCTTGCCCTGCCCACAGCGGCTCTGCCCCGCCCATGGGGGCTTTTGCCTTCTCAAGCGGTCCGCCCACCCAGAGAGGCCCCGGGGACCGAACCCAGGGCCTCCCATGAGGTAAACCGGCGCCCTATCCACTGGGCTATACAGCCGGCCCAAGATGGGAAACATTTAAACTCCCCAAACCGGAAATTCCATAATACCCAACAACTCACCAAAAGCCAATGGGACAAATGTGCTTACAGGTGCTGCTCTAATTCCAGTTTCCTCTCCTTTCGAAAGATTCTTCACTTCTCAGCCCTACTTCCAGAGGAATGTTACCCAGAGCTCCAGGGCGAACGGCTCCCTGAGAGATGCTTATGCTGAATTCCTCTTCAAGGCCAGGAAGGTCCTAGTTCCCATCCCTTGTTCTAAGTCTGAGATCTACTCTGTTTTGAGCTTTTAAATTTGGGGATAAAGTAAGTGACTAGAGCTTAGGTTTCTGACTTTTATCAGTTGTGAAATCTGGAACAATCTTTAAAAATAGCAATAACACAGCTCTGAATTACAATTTTGCCAGTAGTTCTTTGTTTGCCACTTTCTCATTTAATTCCTCTTCTATTCTGCAATTCTATAAACCCCTGGAAGATGTTGGTAACTTGAATCATAATTCTCATTGGTAATTGGGAAGAGTGACCACAGGACGGAACTCAGTAAAGTTCCAAGCCTCATTATCCCCTTCCAAGGATAATTTGTTTTCCCTTTTTGCTGATCCACTGGGCTTCCATTGCCCTGAACGCCATATATTCATGAGGTATTTCAGTCCTTTATGTGATCTATTTCTAGAATGCTTATTTCCTTCAACCAATTAAATCTACAGCTATATATTATACAGCTACATGTTAGCTTATTATTTTTATTTTAGTTTTGAAGAGTGGGAAAGAAAGCGTTTTCCTCATGAGTTCCTCTTTCTCTTCCCTCTTTATAAACATCATTGTGTTGTATTAGAAATTCAATATTGTTTTCTGACGTTTAGCAAGACAGTGATGTCCCTTCACACTTATATTTTGAAATAGTATCAGATTTCATACTACAGTACTTTGCATTTCTTGTAAAATGTTCACATAACTAGCTCAAGAATATAATGATCACTTCAGGATTCATGCAAGAATTATTTGATGAAGAGACAAACCTTTTGACCTTTGGGATCCAAGAAACAGGTCCTGCCAACCTCTGTTTTCTAATATAGGTCCTTTACCCCACAAACACCCCCTTCACTAACCACCAGTTCTCTCACAGGGAGCTTACATTGTGCGCACACACTTTTGATGCTACTATAGGCTATTAAAAGAAGTTAGAATCGATGTGGTTCTTGTGATTTTCCTCCAGTGATTAAAATAAAATGAAACCTACTTTGGAACCCATTTGTACTTAATTGCTTTCCTATTTACCTTTTTTTTTTTTTTAAGATTTATTTATTTACTTTTATCCATTTTTAACCCCCTCCTCCCCACCCACCCTCCGTTTTTCCTGTTTTTTTTTGTCCATTCACAGTTCTCTGTGTCTGTTTCCTGCCCTCTCTTCTCATCCTTCTCCTCCTGTGTTCATTGGGATTTGATCCTGGGAGCCTCCAACGTGGGAGAGAGGTGTTCTGCTATCTGCACCACCTCAGTTCCTGTTTTTGGGGGGCATCTCATCTTGGCTCTCCCTTGTGTCACTCTCTTGTTATGTCATCATCTTGCTGCAAGGCTCAGTGGGGCCTGGCACACCCGCACACAGGGCCTGGGGGCTCGCCCACTCGCCAGGCCTGACGGCACTCCCATGTGCAGAGCCTGGCGGCACGCCCACGCACCTTCTGTATTTTTCTTTTAGTTTACCAGGAGGGCCCAGGGATCGAACCCAGGTCCCTCCATATGGGAGGTGGATGTCCAACCATTTGAGCCACATCCGCCCCTCCGCTTTACCTTTTATCTAATACCTTTATTTCATATACTGGTCATAACCGTTATGAACACCACCATTCCTTCTTCCTGAAGCTTGAGTTGTGAGGTACAAATTCTCATAGATGCAATCTACAGTGCTTGGAGACTGGCGTCCAAGGTGGATTTTTGTGTGATAATAATAATAACAACAGCTAACATTTGGTGAGCCATTCCTATGCAATAGCTCTTTTACAGACATCTTCTGTCACAAAAAAAACTCTAGAAGAGGCAGACACCAATATTATCCCCACTTCACAGATGAAGAAATTGAGACTCAGAGAGGTTAAGTAACATTTCCAAGGTCACACAGTGATTTGAATGCAGTGTATCTTTGCAGAAGCCAAGTGAAATGTGGTCTCTTGACCAGAATTTCTACCAAAAAATGTAATGCCCAAAATAGTGGAATGACTAAATAAGTTGTGGTTTACTCTGAAATGAAATACCAAGCAGCAGTAAAACATTAAAATGATATTATAAATATTTAATGACATATGATAATGCTCACCATGGAATATTAAATGAAAATATAGTATATAAAAACTGCACAGAAAAAAAAACAATTTTGTACTTAAAAGGAATAGAAAATAAAATGTTAATGCTGATTATCTCTGATGATTGGATAAAAGGTGATAATTTTTTTCTTTATGCTTCTTTGTAGCTCCTAAATTTTAAAATTGGTTTTAAAACATGAAAATTCCTAAAATGAATTTTCCCTAATTTCTGGTGTTAAAGAAAAAAGAATCTGTTTAACCTGTTTTGTTTTGTTTTTTTTCTGAGAGAATCAAGGCCACCTCTATACAAAGGTAAAGTGGCCTCCTATAGAGGCCTTTGTCTGGATTAGACTCCTTAGTTTTCATAAAGGAATGTCAATTCCACCCCAGCTCATCTGACTCTGATAGATGTGCCCTTCAACGGCCTCATAGATTACCTATACTCAAGCTTCTCTCCAGAGAGCATAACCTTGAACTCTGCTGCCCCAAACTGTTGAAAAGCTTGACTGTGTAAAAAAAAACCATCCATGCAAAAATTCCAGATGGCTAAATAGTCTATTTCTCTGGAAGTTGACGTTTTATCTCCAAATCTTACAGCTGCATCTTACAACTACATTGTTGAGCTCCTGACAGAATTACCTTTCCAGAGCTGAATTTGGCCATGAAAACATAGCCTCCACTGAAGGACCTTATAAGTAACAGCCCTGTGAAACCCATTATTGTATTATATGTACAGATATTTTGAAACAGTTGTTCACCACATCATTACACTTTAGGAGCGAATTTTTCAGTTCAAAAACCACTGTGACTCTTCTGAGCAACAGGTATGTTTTTATCTTATGGACACTGTAATTTGTATAATCAGATCACACATCTCTCTCTGCCTTAGCTACGTAAGGCCCTGAGCCAAAGATGCAGGGTTTCTCCAGCAAATGCCCAGCTTTGAGTTTGGTTTGCTGGATCCTGATTTTCTCCTAGCACCGATTTCCTCCTTTTTTTTTTTTTTTTTTTTTTTTAATTTGCAGCTGCCTCTTTCAAATCCTTTCTAGAACCGGAAGGGAAGGAAGAAATGGACAGAATTAATAATTATTTAATTAGGTAACTAATTAATTAATGGAAAGCAAATTCTTGGGGACATATGGCTGTGACTTCAAATCAGCACAATATGGAGGGGAGTGTGATTGCTTCACCTGTTTTTCTGGAATAATCTACAAGGATTCAAGAGGAACGGACATGATGAAAACGTGACAAGTGGAAGATTTTTGTCCCCTCCTCCCCCACTTGTTTTCAAGAAGGGTGATGGTGACCAAGTCTCAGGTGCTTTCACAGCTGACAAGATCCATTCTGGCAGTAAAAATAGTCTAAAGTGGACTGTTTTAATAGGGAATAGGGGGCTGCACTGGTTTAGGTGGCCAAGTCAGAGACACTGGGAAGAGTAGCTTTTTTCTTGTTCCTTTGCACTTTTCCAAGTTGAAAATCTACATGGAATCTACTCCCTACACAAACTCCTCTACTTACAAACTTTCAACTTCTGAAAAGTGAGACAAACATAAGCATCAGAACAGAGGAGGGTAGGCTTTTCCTACCAACAACAACAGTGCCGACACTTGATTAGGGCCACTTTGCTCATGAAAACCATTCGATCTACGAACAGCTTTTCAGATCTTGCCCTGTGCATGCCTAAGAAAGCTCCTGCTGTTTCCTTCTCCTTTACCTTGTCCTCGCTGTATTTCTGTCATCTGTTGCCTTTTCCATTCAATATTTAGGTTTGGCATTTCAACTTCCCCTGCAGTCACCACTTGATTTCTTTCTGTCCTAACATTCCTTCCAGAACATTTTTTCTTTCTAAGGTGCAGAGTCACTGAAGGGAGCAGCAGAGGTTCTGTGGGTAGCAGTAGTCAATTGAGAAAACAGAATCATTTCCCAGGACTTAAAAGTTTACTTGCAAGAGTGAGCAAATTCAGGAGGATCAAGAAAGTGGGCGAGAAGTTCATGCAGGGTAAAAGGCACCAAGTCCATTTCACAGGGTTTGTGAAGGAATCACATTTCATAAATGAAAACTGCATGAGTGGAAAATTCCTTTAGTTGGCAGCAGGGAAGTAGCGCATCCGCCCTGGGCTAGGATTGCAGAGGTTCTGTTGAATTCTCATCCTGTGGTATTGGCCTCCACCTTCAAGGTTTTCACCAGTTAAATGGGACACTGACATTTTTCTCCTTCTACCATAGAAGGGCTCTGGGAGGATAAATGTGCAAGAGTTCTGAGCGTTCGAACACCTTGATTTAGCCGTTGATCTTCAAATACCTGCTGTTTCAAAAATTAAGTCTAGATACATTTATACTTCTCGTTTTGTATTTTGCAAAGGTCATTGAATTAAAACTAAAAATTTTAAGTAAAAGAATGAAATGTAGCAGTATATACAAGAAAATCTTGATACTACAAGCCCTTAAATATGGGTATTGGTTGTGACTACTTGTGAATTAACAATATCTGAAAATAAAAAGGTTAAAAATGATGAGTATTGGTCCTACCTAAATAATAAGGGCTTCCATAAAATAATTTCTAGGTGTGGTATTTCCACAGCACCCTTGCCAAACCATTCCCATAACCCAATAATCACACCAGCTACCATTTGAGTACTATGATCTCATATCTATATATTCTTACTCATCCTGGAAAGAACCCAGTAGACACAATCATCCCATATTTTAAAGATTTTTAAAAATTACATATCCCTCCCTTTCTGCTTGTTCTTGCTGTGTTCATTTTTGTGTTCTTCTGTGTCTGCTTGTCTCACCCTGCTGCGGCGTCCCGCTGAGTCAGCTTACCGCGCGGTGGCCTGCCTGCTCGCGGTGGCTTTGCCCTGCCCGTGGCGGCTTGCCCTGCCCACGGGGGCTTGCCCTGCCTGCGGCGGCTTGCCTTCTCAAGGCGGTCTGCCCACTAGAGGAGGCCCCGGGAACCGAACCTGGGGCCTCCTATGTGGTAAACCGGCACCCTACCAATTGGGCTACAGCCGGCCCCATATTTTAAATAAGAAAGCTGAGGCTCAGAAAAATTGGGTAATTTATCCAAGATTATACTACAGTTAAAAGCAGATGGCTGGTCTATCTGAACCCAGAGCACTCTACTTCCCCTGTTCTGCCTGCCCAACTATTAAACTGACTTCTATCCATCTTCCTACTCTCAGCTATTCTATGGAAAAGGCATAAAATTTGGTATCACGTTCTCCACTCATTCACTGTGTAACTCATCAGGGTGCACATAGCTCTAAGAGCCTAAATAGCCTCAGCTCAAAACTTGGAATAGCAATGCCTACCTAGGGCTTTAGGACCATTAAATGGGATGATGTATGTAAAATAAGGGCTACAGTGTTTGGGCTTCTATCAGGTGCTTTGTAAGTATTAGAAAACACCCTTCCGTCTGCCTACCAAATCATTCCCACCCTTTAATATCCTGTTTACATTCCACCTCACCCAGAAATCACAATGGACTTTACTGACCTTGTTTCTTTTCTGTAATCTTATAGGAATTATTACCCATGCCATTCTTCATTTACACTGAAATTCGCTGCTATTTAACTTTTTTATGTGTGTTTGGCTCTCTCAGCTAGATTAAAAACCCAATGGCACATACTTCTTTTCATACTTGTGTCAGAATGCTATTGATTACAAGTTATGGGAACCAAACACTTACTGGGTTAAAGAGTAAAGAAATCAATTAGCTCACATAGGAGGAGGGGCAGGGCAGGCGTGAACATTAGTTGATTCAGCAACGACAATGTCATTAAGTATCTAGATTCTCTCTCTCTTTTTTCTTTATAATATATATATATTTATTTATTTATTATTATTATATATCCCCCCCTTTCTGCTTGTTCTTGCTGTGTTCATTTTTGCATTCTTCTGTGTCTGCTTGTCTCCGCCCCGTTGCGGCGACCTGCCAAGTCAGCTCACCATGTGGCGGCCTTGCCCGCTTGCGGGCGGCTTGCCCTGCTCGCGGGGGCTTGCCCTGCCCATAGTGGCTCTGCCCTGCCCATGGCGCTTGCCTTCTCAAGGCGGTCTGCCCACTCAGGGAGGCCCCGGGAACC
Source organism: Chaetophractus vellerosus (assembly GCA_004027955.1). Classification (NCBI taxonomy): domain Eukaryota; kingdom Metazoa; phylum Chordata; class Mammalia; order Cingulata; family Chlamyphoridae; genus Chaetophractus; species Chaetophractus vellerosus. The sequence continues at coordinate 9,003 of PVKH010010023.1, forward strand.
GAACCCAGGGCCTCCCATGTGGTAAACCGGCACCCTACCAATTGAGCTACAGCCAGATCCATAGATTCTCTCTCTTTGCTTCACCATCCACAGTATCTGCTTCACCGTAAGGCTTGTTAAATTCACTGGTGAAGGAGGGCGATGGTAGCCTACAGTAACCAGTAAATATCACACATCTCATGTATGTGTGAGAGGAGAGGAAGCCTGTCTTCCTGTGGTTCTACTAAGAACAGAAAAAGCTTCTTTCCCCTAATTCCCCAGTCAGTCTGTCCTTGAATCTCACTGGCCCACATTGGCCTCAGCTTGCCTACCCTGAACCATTCACTGGTAAAGGGAAATGGATTATCATGATTAAGTTGGATTAATCACCTAAGGGAGTTGACCACAATGCCCACTATTCTCAAGCTTTATATTTTAGGGCTCAATTACTGTTTCTTGAAAGGATGAATGAGTGAGAATAAGCTTATTTATGACTACAGGTAGAGATTCTAGAAAGATCCAGAAAATTGACAGTGAATTGGCATGAAAAAATCAATTAAGTCTATATGATTTCAGAGCCCATGATGCCTCCACATGCACTGGGTATGCAGAAGGAGAGTAAGGATACAGCCAGAAACACATTTTTGCCTTAGACAAATCCTGATTAGCTTAATAATTACAATTCTCAAGTACTGATGATATGGATGTGCAAGAAAAACAAGACCCTTCACACATTATCTACAACAGATTCCCCAAGAGAGGATTTAGGAGGTGCATATTCACAGCATTAAATAACATTCAATTACATAGGAGTTAATCTCTATTCAGTGCCTTTTCAATCCTCCTGATAATATAAAAGTGAAAGCCGGTTTAGTGCTCTGAGTCTTTAACAGGCTCTAACACTTGTTAATCTCCCTTTAACAAAGTCAGAGGAGGCCTAAGACTCAGAACTTTGAAGGGCATCTCCCTGGAATTTTAAACATTGTTTTGTTACAATGTTGATTATTTTTGTAGTTACCTTGTATTTGTGAAAGCAAAATTTGTTATTCCATTTATGGTAGTGATATGAAGTTTCCTTTGAAAACAAATCTATTTTAGGACAAAGAAAGCCAATTAAAATAATTAATTTGGAGGTCAGGTTGAACATGACTATATTAAAATTATGATAGTACTATGTAGTGGTATGTAGAGCTAGCAAAAATATGAAGGTGTTCTGAGGAGACTAAAGTTTGAAAAGCATTTACCTGTGGTAATTAGAGAACTATTATAGAGTTTAATTCTAGAATAAAGAATATTAATGCAGAGGTAAATTCTTTGAGAAGCCACAAGAGGGCAGTGTATGGGTGACTAACCACAATTTGGGCAGCACTGGGTCTTCCTTATTTAGACCTTTGCTCCTCAAAATGTGGCCTAAGAATGATTGAAGAGATGAATGCACAAATATGTGATTACACCGAATACCACTGATTATACACTTTGGATGGATTTATGCTTTATTAATATATATCAATAAAATTGAATTGTTTAAAAAAATGTGGCCACAACCCAGCAGCATCAGCCACCTGGGAGTTTGTTAGAAATGCAGAGTCTCTGGCCCCACCCCAGACCTACTGAATGAAAATCTGCATTCTAACAAGATTCCTTAAGTAATTCTTAGGCACATTAAAGTTTCAGAAGCACTGCCTTAGGGTTTCCAAAACCATCTAAAATCAAAGATCTGCTATGTGATATTATAAAACCCGGTTCAATTAAAGCTTTACTTCTAAAACCAGAGAACTCTGCTATTTTCTACAGTTTTATTTTTGTTTATCCACATGCAAATGGTTTACAATCTGGCAGTGTGTTTTTAATAGATGGTATAGCAAACAAACAAAAAAGGATTGAGTAACATTTTGGAATTTGAAAAGCATATTCATAGGTTTTGCTTAGCCTAAAGAAAATAGACCGAAATTAATGTAGTAAATATATTTACAGATTTGTTAGGAAGGATTCGTATTGCTGTTCCGCTAGAGTCAATCCCACTCTCAAAACGTTGAATATTATTTCCACAAACCTTAAGTGAAACAAGAATAAACATAGCAGTTTGCAGTCTCTTAGATCATTGTCAGTGTTTTATTTTTTCATAATATGAACTACGGCAAGCTTGTTATCTAAATGTACGCCTTCCATCTCTATATGTTAAAGTTTATGTAACAAGGTGATTTGGTAAGGACAAAAAATGCGGGTTTCAGCATCTCTTTCCTCCACTACTACCCTATTATTAGAAGGAAAAGGAAGAATCCACTTTGTATTTCTACAGTCCGGGGAGGGGTGCGGGGTGGTCAGTGGGAGATTAGACAGTGGAGGAAAGTCTCTAAGGTTCCCTTTGTCACAGAAAGAGGTACTCTAAGACTTGGTTTTCATGGGTTACCTGGAAGACCCAAAGGAGATGATGAGAACTCAGGGTAGAGAGGACTGGACCTAGGAGCTAGGACTCTCATCCTCAGCAAAGAGCCAGCGCCCAACAGATGGTCTTATCTCAGGCAGCGGCCACACTGGAGATGCCAGATGCCCAGGGTAAAGAAAGATCAGGAGACCCTCCTCATTTGTTCTGTGCTGGGTAAGAGTCCCAGAACTTTACAGGGCCTAGAATATAGAACACCAATACTTACAGATTAAATTTCTCACCCCCTGGCAAGTAGAGGTTCAGGATCAGGGTTAATGTGATTTAGAAAAATAAAGCAATGTAATGATGCTTCTTGCATTCCAGAGTAGGAGCTGCAAATTGATATCTACTACAAATACATTACGAGCCATAAATGCTGTCTATCCAGTTTCCCGTTACCTACTTGAAGGTTTGGACCTCTAGGGACCTCTTTGGCTACTTACAGGGAACCAGAATCACATATTTATAATTTTGGGGTAGATTTGTTCATGGAATCTGCAGTCATACTGCTTGGGTTTGAATCCCAGCCCCTCCTCTAACTAACTGCATGACTTGGGCAAGAAACCACATTTCCAACTTTTGGACCTAGTGTCTCGGTAAATAGGTGTTCAATAAGTAGATGGAAAAATGAATAAATTATTCAAGCTGGGGGTCAGCTACGTTTGCAAATCATCTTGGTCGTCCAGACACAATGATAGCATATTTCCAGGCTTGGTGTTTCGATTTACTGCCAACCTTTATTTTGGTGGTTTGATGGAATGAGGGTTTATTTGTGCCATTTAGTATCAACTGTTTTAAACCTTTTTCAAATAAGACAGAGAATAAATCTTTCCCAACACATACATATTCAAATATTCCTGCTACATTTAGGAGGGCATTCCCACGGCCTTCTGCCATACTCTGAATGTCCGCTCCACTAATATGAGTGTAGATACACAATATCTGAGTATATATGAATATATATATGAGTCTGAGCAAAAAAAAAAATGGTTTACAACCTATCATTTTATTGGTTTCAGAACATCTCAGACTCAGGGAATTCAAGGTCAAAAGAACAAAACCCACTTGTATTTTCTTGTTTAAAATTAATAGGTTATACCAGACAAGCATTAAAAATAACTTGTATATTCTAAGGAATGGAGTCACCACCCAAAAGAATACTCCAGTATTTTTCCTTTTAGTAAGTACAAGTGCAGTAGACTGAAAAAGCAATGGAATGCTCCCAAAAATCTAAAGTATGAGGCCTCCTGGCTCTGCAGGCTTTGTGTGTTTCTGATCATTGGCCTACCTCAAACTGATTTACAACTGAGTAGTCTCCATTAGTTCTGGTGCCAGAATGTATTGAGAGAGAATAGAGAACTCTAATTGATGGGGCTATTTCTGGGCTGAGGTGAATCTCCCAGGCTCCATCCTTGGAAAGTTACAGGGTTATTGGCCAGAAACTCTAGAAGGCAGCAGTGGAGAAGAAAAAGTTTCACCCTGTGGTTAAGAAAACATCTCATAACCCCAGCCATAAAACAAGTTCATAAAGCTTTCCCTATCATGAAAGACAACTTGGTGGGATGTTCTTTCCTTTTTTCTGTACTTCTAAATATGGACTTTTGTGATTTTTTTCTCCCCTTAATTTCATTTTTACCTACTTTCTTTATTTCTTTTTTTCATTCATTCATTCAAGAATTTCTGAGCATCTTCTAGATGCCAGAGATAAAGGACAAGATAAACAAAAGTCCCTGCTCCAGGGGAACAGACTTCTAGAAGGTGAGAGGGGAGACAGATAATTATCAGCCAAACAAAACAATAATTAAGGTTCTTCCAGCCAGTTATGGATAAGAAAAACAGGATAATGTGGTTGTAAGGCATCAGGCAAGGGCTCTTTAAGAATGTGGAATTTGCTGCATAATCTGAATGATAAGAGGAAGTTAGCCTTGCAAGCTTGGAAGAGGACAGCCAACACAAAGGACTAGAGGCAAGATGAAGTTTGGCATGTTTGTGAAACTAAATAAATTGTGCTCAATTGCACGAAATGGATCAAAGTAGAAAGTTGTATGTAAAAAGTATGGTGGCAAAGATTCAGTGAATTATACATTTCTGTTTGGCAGAGAGTGTGGGGAAGGTGGTGAGGACAAGAGAACACGGTGTAAAGAGCCCCGAGACCCTAAACCACACTATATTTCCACTTCCTTATGCTGCCCCAGGTCAGACTCCATCACTGTTGGTGGCTTGAGGGAAAGGAAGATGCTTTGCCTCTGAGGGCTGCTAACTGGCTTGAGGATTCTGTTGGTGCTCAGAAGTGGTCCTGTTTAATGAATATCAGCATGAGCAGAAATGGTGTTTGATCCTATCACTTTATGTTGTATGTTGCATTTTGAGTTATTTTGGAAGCTGCTCAATCATGGCGGCTCTTGAAGAGAAAATTAAAATGTAGAAATTCAACCCACTCATGAAAAGTCTTAGATATTGAAAATTGGGGGTCTATCAATAACTGTTATAATTACCTCTTGTTGAGAATCTATTTTTTTTTCAGAGCATCATTATTCTTCATAATTAGTTCTATAATTTCCCCATAGAATATGATCCATTTCATCTAAAGTGCTAAAACCAAGCAGTAGCAGTTGATCACTGTCTTCCTATAATTTGCACTGCTCTTTATCCAAGAAAATATTAGTTCTTATTAGTCAGAGATCTATTATGAATGTCAATGTAACTTAATTAAAGCATAATATTAATCATAATACTACCTGCTAGTCTCAAATACTCCCCAAATGATGTTTACTTGCATAGAGATTCACTTATAAAGTGCAAAAGTAAATCAGATGGAGATATTTTTGATGAGCAGATTTAACCAAAGCCTTTCTTAATGAAAAAAACAATGTAATATAAAGTACAGAAAAATTGTATCTGCCAAATGATATTTAAAAGAGGACCCAAATAATATAAAAAATGTGTTTTATTAACTTTATACCTCAACATTAAGTAACATTTATTAAATCGCTGGTATTCATGGCATTGTGCTATAAGTGTTAATCAACAAGACATAGTTCATACCCTATACTAGTTTTCTTAAAATTTCATTATTATTTAACATGCACAAGGCAATCTTAGAAAAAGTTCAACTACAATTGCAGGTTTCCTGCCTAGTGTTTGTCTGTGTAATAGCATGGAAAAACTGATGTGTTTTCTGCGTGTGGGAGTGACTGCAATTTCTTTGGGGGAAATTATCCATTTCTTTAAGAAAATATTTTAATGACTTTCTAGCTAGGCAAGGTACAGCCTCAAACTTGGTGCTGGTGCTGAGGCTAATAGAGTGAGAGATTGAAGCAATGAGGTATTAAACCATTGTCTATAATAAAATTTTTTTTAGCAGATTTTTTTTTATTACATATCCCCCCCTTTCTGCTTGTTCTTGCTGTGTTCATTTTTGCGTTCTTCTGTGTCTGCTTGTCTCCCCCTGCTGCGGCGACTCGCTGAGTCAGCTCACTGCGCGGTGGCTTGCCCCGCTCACGGGGGCTTGCCCTGCCCGCAGCAGCTTGCCCTGCCCACGGCGGCTTGCCTTCTCGAGGCGGTCTGCCTGCTCGAGGAGGCCCCTGGAACAGAACCCGGGGCCTCCCATGTGGTAAACCAGAGCCCTACCAATTGAGCTACAGCTGGTTCCCTATAATAAAATTAAAGCCTGCCTTCCTCGAATGTAAAGGTTGTTACAATAGCTAATTTGAAGCTTCCTGGTTGGAGGTGTCATTGTCTCAGAAACAGTGGCTTGTCATCCTGAACTAATGGGGGAGAGAGAAAGAAAGCTTAAATCTGTATGTGTATAGCCTCAGCCACAGGAGGAAAGGTGACAAAACAACACCAAGAGACAGAATCACTTCCCAGCAATCTTGAGAAGGCAAGGGAAGGTCGTGGGACTTTCTGAAGTCTCTGGGGAACGTGGCCTGAATTATGACATTAAAAGAAAGAGTGACCCCAGAAGGGTGAAGAAATTTATCAGTTGAAATTTTGGAGGGTGCAAGTAGCAAAAATCTCAACCCTGAATGGATTAAAAAATCAATGAGAATTTTTATCTCAAAAGGATAAAAATGTCCAGTAATTTTTGTGGGGGTTGAAGCAAGATTCAGTCAGGGTACAGATCCTGTGAGAAACGGTTCTTTGAATCTGCATCAGCTTTGCCTCATCTGGGAGTCACAAAGATGACTGCTAGCATTAGCTGGGACCACCTGTTCCTCATTCACCTCAGAAGAGAGAGGCCAGGCTAACCCAGCCACTGGACAAGGAAGAAGCCATGTGCTGATTATCTAAGTTTGAGTTACCTGGACTAATACAAGTGTGAAGGGGACAGGATTACCCTGATTGGTTTAGATATACCAGGCCTCGTGCCTAGACCTGGAAGTGGAGGCAAGCATACCCAAACAGAATGGCATGAGTGAAACAGGAAGGATGCTGGGAAGACCACTTTGATGTCCTAACTACCTCTCTGAACTTGACATCAGGAAGAGTTTTAGAAATGAATTTAAGGTCCACTCAGTTGACTTCTCAGGTCCAATTTCAATTTCTCTTTCCACAGCTGTTACATAATCAAATTCTTTTAAATCTAGCAATGTCATTGAATCAGAGTTAGAAAATACCCTATAATATACAATATAATACTTTTTAGTGAAACCTTCATACTTAGGACTAAGCATTAATGAATTGATAGGAACTTGAAAGTATTTAAGAACCAAGCAATCAACTCAAGAAATTCTCCTCATGAAGGCAGAAGCTGGATATTGGAATAACTTAGAAGCCTTAACACAGCACAGGGGAGGTGGTATCTCCACCCCCACAGTGAGACACTAAGGCACACTGGCCAAATAGAATGCCAGTTGTGCAGCCTGAATAGGGAGCCTGGCTGTAAAGCCCTGAAAGATTTTCCAGGACTTCCTCTGGGTATCTTTGCACCAGTATGTGAGGCTCTACCAATAAATACCAAAAGTCTGAGTAGCAGGAATTCCTGCCAGCAACATACAGTTAGAGAGATGCTTTAAGTAGCAAGCAACATTTTCCAGATGTACAGATTCGGTGTGCCCGGAGCTCGGCTGAGGGAATACAGAGTACTGACTGAAGAGGGGTGCGGCTGGCGCCCTTCTGGACTTGAATGAGAGAATTCGGTTACATTTGATTTAATACAGTGAACAAAGAACTAAAGAAGAATAAAGGTGAAGATTTTAGTAATCAGGAGACCCTGGGGCTTAGCCCCAAACTGAAGTTTAGTATACCTCACTTCCTTCCTGAATGAGATGACCATTTTCTTGGTTCCACTTTGCCTGTATGCAGGAGCTTTAGAAGCACAGATGAATGTTTGTAGGGCACTTTCAAACATCTCAAAATACTCTATGAAAATATAGGAGTCATTCTTTTTATGATCTCCTTTTGGCTTACACTGAAATTTGTCTGGCAAATGCTTCTCTTCTAAAAGCTTTCATGAACCACACCTGGTAGAAGTTTTTCTGTCTATTTAGCAAGGTCTTCAAAGATTAAAAACATGAATATTTGCATTTTAAAGAATGTCAGCTCCCTTTTTATGAAGCCAGCCAGGAAAACTGAACAAAGTTGGGTGGCAAACACATTATTTGTGTGAGTTTGTTTTTAATTGATTGATTTGAATAATTTTCATGGTGCTGGTTTGGATTGACAGATAACGTATGCTGTTCTGTAGTTCTGCTACAGGCCGAGTTAGCCTTTTCTAAAGGAGGGCAGATTTCATCCAGGCACCCTGACCTCGGGCAGCAGAACAAACTGTCTGTGTGCTGTGTGCTGTAAACTCGGCCCAGCTGCTGAAAGATTCTCTACAACAAAAAAATATCTACCTTGCAGGTGCTGAAATCCTTACTCCTTTACCTTATAGCTTAAAATTCTTTTCCAGGAGTTGCCTCCTAAAATGTAAATATTAGTGGGGAAAGTCATATGTTTTGGCCAACTCACATCTGGTTTACATAGAATGTTTCATTGAGTTTAATTCTTTTTCTTGCATGTTCCAGTTGGGGCTGGTTCCTAAGATTTTTCCCCTTATTATCTGAATTCTTTATATTTGGATTTTTCCATATCCTTATAGACTTGGCTATAAAATTATAACACACACAATTTATGCAACCAGTCTCCCAAATCTTGTGCCACAAAACACCATTATATATTGATGTGCTATGAGTGCAATTATAACCTCACTGATGGTAGTCATGCATTTTAGCCTCCTGAGCTCAGTGTTGTATTCCATTCTTAGTATTCCGTTTTGCCATTTTCTGACCAAAAAAAAAAAAAAAAAAATACCCAGGTTGTTAGATAACCTCAGCAATATTATATGTAACTGTCTGCTTTCTGCATTCTTCTGGCTTCCTTTTTGTGGTCTAATTATAATTTGTTTTTCTTCTGAAAACTCTCTTCCCATTCATCACTGCCATTGTCATCAAATAACTGTCAGTATATTATTGTCACTATTGAATTCTGTGATAAGAAGCCACAATTTGCTCATCTTCTACAGAATAGAAAATTGATGTGTTCTTTTGATGCATCTGTGTGCTTTCAAAGAAATTGTTCCTCTCTTAGAGGTTACATTCCCAAAGAAGGTTTTCAACATTTGGCAACCCTTCCCTCTAATTTGCCTCGTTTTCCAACCTCTATCATAATCCCTTTCCTTGGAGAAATCATCTTGTGACTGGACTATGCTCATGTGTTCTGTACGATGATAACACTCTGACAGAGAGTAAAGTTATTTTATAGATGCTTCACCACGGACAATGCTCAGCCTACGAACAGGTACACACCAACTATAATGACAACAGCGACAACCACATTTAGCTGTGGGCCGATTGTGTGCCAGACACCACTAAGTGATTTCCATACACTCTGTAAACTCTGTGAGGTTGGTACTATTACCATCTCAGAAAGCCCAGATCATATGGTCAATGGGTAGCAGAACCAAGATTTCTTCATCCCATATGTCATTGATCATAAGAAGTAATATCAAAGTAGTGACAGCTTTACATTAATTACAAATGTTAGTTTTAAGATGAATCTTGAATCCAGAAATATTCAACTATGCAAAAACATGCATAATTTTT
>PVKH010010024.1:0-18758 GCA_004027955.1 Chaetophractus vellerosus
TATATAATATGTCGTACTCCACCTAATATATGCCATTTCAGTAGATCATAATAGTTATTAATAAAATCATGAATTTATTCTATTGTTTATTTTTTATTTTTATTTTTTTTAAAGATTTATTTATTTTATTACATATCTCCCCTCCCCCCCGTTGCGGCGATGCGCCGAGACTTGGTCACTGCGCAGGTGCGGCTTTCCCCACTTGTGGGCGGCTTCTGCTTCTATTCATGGCCGGCTCTTGCTTCAGTTCGCGGGTGGCTGGCTGCGCTCCATTTGTGGGCGACCTGCCCTGCCCGTGGCGGCTTTTGCCCTGTCCGTGGCAGCTTTTTGCCCTGCCCACGGCAGCTCTGGCCCGCCCATGGCGGCTTGCCATTCTCAAGGTGGTCTGCCCGCTAGGAGAGGTCCCCGAGAACCGAACCCAGGGCCTCCCATGTGGTATGCCGGTGCCCTATCCACTGGGCTATCGAGCCGACCCCTATTCTATTGTTTAAAAAATAAATGGGAGAAATCAAAACCAGTTCATCCTTTCATTTACTTTATAACACTTGCTGACATAAAAATATATTCATGCACCTGGTTAGAAAGTCCAAGAAGTAAATGAAGGTAAAAATGAAATCATCTGTCTTCCTTCTATTCTTCTACCACCACACATCTACACCCTCCTGTGAAGACAATTTCTATTGACAGTTTCTTGAGTGCCTCTCTAAAAATGATTTTATTTTATTTTTATTTATTTTTTTTAAGATTTATTTATTATTTATTACATATCCCCCCCCCTTTCTGCTTGCTCTTGCTGTGTGTCCATTCTTCTGTGTTTTTCTATGTCTGCTTCTTGTCTCCCCCCGTCCCCGCGGCGACGCGCCGAGTCGGCCCTCCACGGCAGTGGCTCGTCCCGTTCGAGGGTGGCTCCATTCCGTTCCCACGGGAGGCTCCGCTCCATGTTCTGCGGGCAGCAGTCCTCCATGTTTTTTGCGGGCTGCTCGCCTTCCGCAGTTCGCAGGCGGCAGCTCCGCTTTTCACGGGTGACTTTGCCATGCCCGTGGGGGCTCCGCCCTGCCCGTGGCGGCCCCTCGCCCTGCCCACAGCGGCTCCGCCCCGCCCACGGCGGCCTGCCCCTCTCAAGGCCGTCCGCCCGCCCGGAGAGGCCCCCGGGAACTGAACCCGGGGCCTCCCACGCGGTACACCGGCGAGCTCTTTATCCACTGAGCTATCTAGCCGGGCCCTCTAAAAATGATTTTAAAACACGGTCTCCTTTATAGAACATATGTCTGAAAATTATTAAAAATATAATTTATACATTTTAAAATTACACCAGAGGATGTTCAGAACCTATAATTTCTGGTTTTAATAATTTACCTTGTAGATATACTTACTTTTAGCAACTACATTGTATGAATATATCATAGTTTATTTAAACAATATGCTATGGATAACATATATAGAAAATCTTGGCTTATGTACTTTTGCAAGATGATCTGTGTGATAAATTCCTAGCAGTGAAAAAGCTGCAGAGTGTATGGATTAAAAAATTTTTTTTTTGTAGCTGTGAGTAAATATGCACCAAAAATACAGCCCCAGTTTATATTCCTACCAACATTGTATGAGAACACCTAAAACGCATACCCTTGCTCACTGTGGCAGTTTGAGATTATTTTATGAATCCACAAAAGGGAAAAATTATGTTTGTAAACTAATCTATTCCTCTGGGTGTGACACCCTTTGATTGTATTAAATCCAGTCGAAGGATCTTTGATTAAGATTACTTGATAAGATCGATTCCGGGCTTTTGATTGGGCTATGTCAGTAAGGCATAACTGAGGTTGGGTCTCCGCCCACTTGCTAGGTCAGATATAAGCAGACACTCACTGAGACACACAGGAAGAGAGAGCCCAGTCATTTTTGATCTGGCCATGTGACAGAAAGAGAAGCCATGAGGAGAGATGAACCATTTTGTCTGATAGCTTATATCTAACTTTGGAGAGAGAGCAGAGACTGATATAGGAAGCCTTGAGAGACAAGCCCTATGCCTGCCTGCAGCTAGATGGGGAAGAAGCTGGGCCCATGGGGCCTCAAGAGGAAGAGAAAGCCCAGAGGGGAGGGCAAAGACCAGCTAGAGATCGGCTACCATCTTGCTTCAACACGTGGCGACTGACTCTAGTGAGAAAGCCACTTTGAGTTGGACTTTTTATGGCCTTGTAACTGTAAGCTTTTACCCCAAATAAATACCCTTTTTAAAAGCCAATGGCTTTCTGGTACTGTGCATGGGCTGCCCTTTGGTTGACTAATACACTGAATATTATTTTACTTTTAAGAGGTTGACTAATCCACATGGAAAAACATTGCACATCTTTTATCATTCTTGGCCATTTGTATTTCTTTTCCTACCTATTCACCTCCTTTATCCATTGTTGGATTGGATTGTTAGTCTTTTTTTGCTTCATAGATTGGCAAAGATTAAAATGCTTGGTGGTAGTGAAAATGGAGAAAGAAAAACTCAAATTCAGAGCAGTGCAATATTTTGGAGGACAATTTAGCCTGCTCTCTTGAAATTTAAAAATTTAAAAATAAAATTTGATTTAAGTGTATCATTCATACATGAACATACATAAACAATAAATGTATAGCAAAAGTTGTGAACTTAGAAAACAAACACGCATATCAGCATCCAGTGCTTCCATACATCACCCCATCACCAATACCTTGCATTGTTGTAAAACATTTGTTAGAAACTATGAAAGAGCATCTTCAAAATATTACTACTAACTGTAGCCCATATCTTACATTGGTGTATTCCTCCCCCAAACCACACTATTAGTAACACCCTGTAGTAGTAGTATATATTTGTTCATGAGAGAATGTTCTCATATTTGTTCTGTTAACCACAGTCCATTTAAATTGTTTTTAATCTTTGACTCAGCTATTCTCTGTGTTGTAATTTTCCTGCACAGGTAACATAAGAGTAACATAACTTTACAAAGATAATTTCTTAATGTTTGTAATACATTGTTTGCAATATAAAAATCACAAGCAAGCTAAATTCCCATCCAGAGTACATATTATATGGCACATTTGTACAGTGAAATGTAACTTAGGTGTTTAAAATAATGAATTAGTTTATACTGTGACATGAAGACATTCATGGTTCATAAAATTAGAAAAACACGGGTTTAAAAAATAATATGTATGGTGTTCGTTTTGTATAAAATTAATTTTATGCATAGGAAAAATATTGAGTATTTGTACATTGAAATATTAACTGTGGTTACCTCCAGGATGTGGGATGCCTTCCCCTCTGGACTTTCTCTTCCCCTTTTTCTTTTAGATATTTTTGTATTTATTGTTTTGTTTTGCTTTTTTACAATGAGCACATACTACTTTTATGAATGAAAAATAGCTGTGAAGGGTTTCCATTTTGTAAAATGAATTGTACTTGAAAAACCTTGTATCATTGTATCTATGCTACATTCCAGGACTTTCTTGTTCTCGGGGCTTGTATAAGGCATTAGTGAAACCACATATTGTCAGAAATAGTTAGCTTGGGCCTTGTAGTTGAAGATGAAGTTTAAGTGTATTACAAGTGTATTACTGCCTAATTTATGGACTTCTATTCTGAACCTTGGTGCACAAGAAGCATCAGATCAGCTAAAAGGAGATCATTCTGGCCTCTGTGGACTGTGTTCTCTACTTTGCATCATATTATTTATTAGCACCAGAACTCTATGACTATTTCCTGATGAATAAGAGAGAGGAAGATGAGGGAAAGTGAGAAGCAATGAAACTAGATTCAGTTAATACTCAGGGTTGTCAGCAGCTTTCCTGAGATTTGTTTGTTGAAGAAATTGAACCCATTAGCTTAAAGAGGGATTAACTCTGCTAGCTCTGACATAGCATGGATAATGAAGAGTTTATTGGTAATTAATTGAAAACAATGCAGTGTTGTGAGATGGGAGAAAGATGCTTTAAAGGAAATTATACCAAGGGATTTGAATCAGTCATGGATAAACAAATGCAAAGTAACTTTTGATAAGAGTTATAAACTGATAAAACAATTCAAAGTATAAGGATGGAAAATTGGTAAGAATGAGGGATCTTAGAGAAGCAAATAGCAAAGCTGTAAAAATACAGGAAAGAGGGAGAGTAAGTGTAATAAGCCAAAAATATGGTTAACAGAATAAACCCTATTCATTTATGAAGAAATTTCAATCCTCAAAACACTACAATTTCACCAGTAAGAATTTCACCAATTCACTAGGATTTTTGCTTTTGTTTTTTTCTTTTCTTTAATGTTCTCATTACAAATTGTTTGTCTGTATATCTTGAAGAAAGTGTCAGCATCCAATTCAGACAATAGGTGTCTTCTGTTTTGCAAGCTAAATATTTTAAGACATTTTGAGTGTGAATCTTGAGGTCGCTAAAGTGAAATCATTCTGCTATTGTCCTATTCCACATATTTCACTCAAGATTGTAGTAAAAAGAATATATAAAAGCATATTAGAAGGTGATAACTATCCTTGTAGTACTAGCCAATGTTTATTGTTACATTCTATGTGCCAGGAATTTTGTTAAGCACTTTAATAGATGTTACTACCTCTTTTCATTATCACCAAAATCTCAGGTGGTAGATACGGTTATTTTCTCTAATTTAGATATTATAGAAACTGAAACTCAGAAAATGTAAGCAACTTGCCTAAATTTATAAAACTAGTAAGTGGAAGAGCTTGGATTTATATATGAATTGTCCAGCTCCACAGCCAGTGCCCCTATCACCTCATTAGTCTTCCCTTAATGATTTCAATATTATTCCTAATACCATTCAATAAATACTGAAAGCCTTCATCATGTTCTGAGCTTTACTACCAGGAATGGAACATTGGCCCTCATGAGCAAGACCTAACTTGGCATGTATGTTTTTATATGGTTTTGACAAAATGTATAATGGCCTGTATCTGTCCTTGCAATGTCATGCAGGCCAAAACCAATGTCCAAAAAATGCCCCCATGTTGTGCCTATTCTTCCCCCTCTCTCCTCTCAGAACCTCCGATGGCCACTGCCTTTATATCCATGATACAAGTTCTTCCTTTGCTAGAATAATAATAGAATAATAATGTCTACTTTAGTCCATTGCTCATTCTCCAATCTTGAGGATTTGAGTGAGGTTAGTGATGCCCACTCTTTCTGATCGAGATGGGGCTTAGATCCCATGGGGCAGATGGATGGAACTGTCTTGCTTGCAGTTGTAGATACTCTCTGTTTTTTGGGATGGACATTGCCCATCACTATCATTTTGTTAGTTGTCCTGGGTGAGTCCAATGAACTGGAGAGTAGGTTAGCCAACCATATTTTAAGTGTATGGATTTTAAAGTATTAATGTTGATGCTTCACCTGATTAGTGGTCAAAGCATTTAACTTTGGTAATCCATCAGATTACCAAAAAAATAAAAGCCAGCACAAGTGAGGATTCAGGGATATCCACTATTATATATTGCGAGTGGGAATGTGAATTAGAGAATTTTTTGTATAATTGTCTGACAATGGTTATTAAACAAACAAACATAAAAGCTTTGACTTTGCAGGTCCACTTTTAGGACTTGAGCCTATGGAAATTTTGGCACCAGTGTGAAGGAATGTATGTTCCAAAATGTTAGAATTAAAATGTTTATTGCTGTTTTCTTTGTAGTTGTAAAAGTTTAGTGAATCTCCATCAATAGGAGAATGGTAGCATAACCTGTAGAATTTAGTTATATTACATAAACAAATATATGCACATATTATTTATATCTAGCTATGAATTTTAAGCAATTATTTAAGGTAATATGCTCAATTTTTTATTATTGACCTAGAGAAATGTTCCTACTATAATGATAAGTGAGAGAAGTAATTTGTTTATATGAGATGAAGTGACCAAGTTAAACTACATTTATAAAGTTTATTGCAGATTTTATGAAGGACAAAAATTTAAATATAAATTCCTAAAAAAATCTTAACAAAGCACAGCAAACTACGACTACTTTTTATGGCTCCAGGAACATGGGGACCAATTTATGAGGCAATGAAGAACTCATGGTCCTTGTTTTTGCACCATTAGGAAGAAAATGATGGATTCTTTTGCTCTGGAATCCTTAATAAAATTTCAAGGAAATAAGAATAAAAGTTTTACTGTACAAAAATATTCAATTCTTCCTAGGAAAAATGGAACTCCAAGAGTTTTAGAATTTTTGAATATGCAACAGAGAAATAATAAAAAATACAAATGAGACTGGCAGAGTCTGAAGCTTGTGGAAGAGGATGTTGCTAACCCACCTGTGATTTCACTAAAGCCTGAGTCATCCAGATGTTCCAATAGTGGCTCTCTGCAACCAAGACTCTTACTGGAGCTTTGTGGTTAGATCACAACTATTGAGTGAAATAATGTTTCCCCAGAAGGAAAAAATCCCTGAAAAATCAATCCAGGGCGTTTAAAGAAGACTGAGGAGCTAATCTTTAGGCTAGGATTGGGAAAATAAAAGCATCTTGCTCTCTTTAACTGTGGGAATCAGTTTATTCCAGACATCAGATCCAGGGACTCCTGGAATGCTTCTGGCCATGGGGAGGCAGCTACCTACATGGGGACACCTTGGAGGCATAGCTAAACATTTTTTCTCTGGGTTACACTTTTCTTCTAACATTCTTGAAGTTTCATTCAACCATCATTAAATTTATAGCCTGCTTAACTCTGTTCTGTGAGGAATTAGGAGGAAGAGTCTGTCCAATGCTACAAGGGGAGAGAATCTCCCTTCCCCAAGGCAAAAGAGGTAGTAACAGCAAAAATCAAGTAATGGCTCAGAACACAATGGCAACAGTGAACTTTATCAAAAGGCTGAAGAAGAAAGTACTTGGGCACATGGGAGAACACTAGAGATGTCTCTGAAATAGCTGAAAGCCCATTCAGGATAATAATTTCCAAAAATATACAGCATGTGCCAATGCAATTTGAGATACATTGATATCATAACTTTTATGAACAGGTGAATAGAATAAGTATTAGGTAAGGAAAATCAGAAGTAGAGAGAAAAACAACCTGCCTAAGGTCACAGAGTTACTTCATGGTGGATTGATATTCTGATACCTGCCAATTGTTCATTCCTCTGAGCCTCTTGCCTAAGTTAAAAGCCCATCTTTGCAACTTGTCCTTGCACACTTCATTTCCACCTTCTACTATTAAATAAGGACTTACATATGTCTTGTTGGGGGTCTACATTCAGCGAAAGAATGGGTCATGTGATAATGTAAGTGGGGAAGAGATGGGGGAGGCAATGTTTTACCTAAAGAGACTACAAATAATATTTTTGAGTCTTGGAAAAGCAGTTCCTACCACTGACATGTTATGAGAATTTCGCCAAGTACTTAACCTCTCTTTCACTTCCTTTTCTAGTATATAAAATTGGGCATTAATAGTACCAGCCTCACAGAGTTTTTGTGCCCAATGTAATTAGAAAATAGCTATATTTTGTTATTTTGGTACTAGCACTACAAAGCCTTCAAGAACACGAAACAGGAAGTGTAAGTGATCATTCTTGGGATAACCAGATCAGATAGAATTAAGAATTCCCCCCCAAATATTTCCTCCCCATTATTTTAACACTTCTGTTAGCTTCTTCTTTTAACTTATCTTTCCCTTTAGGGGACTCAAAAATACAAGGGACCTAATAAGGCGAATGCCTTTCTGTTACTGAATTTCCCTTCCTTATTTGCCAGTCCTTATTTCCTTGTCCCATTTTGAACATTAATGATATCATTGTACCACTTAAGCAACTAACCCTGAAACTCACCCTACCTCTGGAATTCCCAGTAACAAGAGCCAATATATTTTTTTAAAAATTTAAATTGGTTCAAGTTAAATTTTTTATTCATTGCAGGTTATAGAGTCCTAACTTGTATTGTCAGAATTAGTTATAGAGACTGCGGTGGGCTGAGACTATTGGAGGTGATTTGGCCCAGCTATGGCAAAGTGGGAGAAACTTGTATTAATTCTTAGTGACTGACACTGTGGATTCTAGATCATAATGGTGGACTGAGTACACGGTTAGCTCCTTTCTCTCCTGAGTTCTCAGGACAACACAAAGACTGGAAAGAACATGATCAACATATGAGGTTGCAACAGATTTCTTGAGGATGGGTGGTCATCAGTGTGAAGAATGACTGTAGCAAGGAGGCATAGAAGGAAGGTGTCATGAGGTGTGCCTATAGAACTGCATTGCTAAGCAAGCCTTTCCACTCCTCCTTCCTTTCACCCTATCTGCAAGTGTAGGAAGCCGAGCAAAACCTGGAGGACTCCCCTCAGAGAAATTGAACAAACATCACAGGAAGAATTAGATCAGTTTTGGTGGATGCCTACTCCCCTAAGTGTGGATTTCTTGAGTTTTGCAATTATACACCTCAAGCTCAATTTAAAACACAGGCTTTCACTTTTACAATTTCAAGTGAGGCAAGTCCCACTCATGTTCAGGTAACTTCCAAGGAGCCTTCTATTCATGGCAGAAACCCTGCAAGAAAACAGGCCTACATATTCTGATTGTGATTTTTGCCTGACTGCTCTGTCCTCATTTGTGGCAGCAAAAGGGAATGTGATCCTATGGTCTGCCATCTGATGATGATCTTTTTGGGAGGTGGATGTTAGTAATTCATTCCCTTTTGGGTAAAAGTGATGGGAAATTTAGTTAGTAGTCCTTTATGGTTTTTGTTTTGGTTTTGGATTCAATGCCTTCTAGAATCCTCTGGGTTGTTTCTCTTTAAGCACAACAATGTAAGGTCAAAATTTTTGTGCTCATCGGAGTAGAATGCTGTCCTTTGAGATCTTTTACTACAATTTGTTAAATGGATAGTATAAAATAGTACTAGTATTTGGGTTATCTTTGTGATAAAATGATAAATCAATTTAACCAGCCTGCTCTTAGCAAAAATAGTTAAACGTTATTCTGTGCCAGACAGTAAAGGTATCTTATTTAATAAAAATACTCTTAACATTTTTGCTTTTGTCATATATTTGAATATTTTTTAAACAAAGTTTTCTCAGTTTTAATAATCATTGTGTCTTATTGTTTCTAATAATGAGTGTTACTAATTGTTATGCTTATTTTATGCTTTTTCAGCATACACTGTCCTTAATGCCTGTAACTTATGTTCATATTTGCATCCCCTGACATTCTTTTTGATACTACCTTTCCAAACTTTAAACCTCAAACTCAAAATAATTAAACTATTACTATGTTTTTTATGAATGTAATATCTCTGGTTTCTCAGACAACCATTGGACAACCCTAAAGATCTACTTCTAGGCATATACAAGGATAGAAATCAGAAATAATAGGATATGTTTTGTATTCTCTAGATTTTTAATATGCTCAACACTATTATGGGAGCTGTTGTTTTTCAAGCCCATAATATGAGAAAAAGAAGCAATCAAAATGGTCCTAGATTAATTATATGCAATAATAATGTATTATAACTATGACAATTTTGCAATAATTGTGTGCTTTTCAAGTTGGATTAAGGCTTACTTATGCTCATATACAAAGACTGATATAATAACTGGCAAAAGATCATTTTTATAAATAACTTTACCAATTGGTGACAATTATAACATATATCTTATGGGACAAATTAAAAACCCTGGAGATGTATTAAAATGCTCCCGTTGTGTTTAGCATGTTCTTACTCTTATGGTAATCGCTGATTAAATTTATATTAAATGTGTATGCACTACACCTCAACAGAAAGTCTCTTCTCCATTATGATGTTGTTTGCTATGACAAAAAAGTAAGTAGACCCATTCAGATTTGTTATTAATAACTTCTCCTTTTCCTTTAAACATGCCTTTAGATGCCTCTACAAGTTAACAATTAGAAATTGGGTCATCTGGAAGAAATATCAAAAAAGCATCAGCAAAAACTGTACCAGATACCACACTACTGCAAAATGTATAGGAAAACTGTGTGTGGAAGGTGTATGGGAACTCTACTTCTGTGTGATTTTTTTGTAAACCTATAAGTGCTCTAAAAACAAAACAAAACAAAACAAAACAAAACAAAACAAAAACTTGTACCAGACACCACTGACACCACAAGAAACTGATCATGTGTATAGACTTTTTCAGAATAAGTTGACCTTGTCTCTATCAACAGTTTTCTAACAATATCAAGTGAATGAGTCAGGATTTCCAAGACTTTGGTAATATAGAAGCAGATGAATTTATAAAAGTAGACTGCTCAACTCAAGACCAGCAAAACAAGAAGTAATTTCTCAAGACTAAATAACTTATTAAAGAAATTTAATAGGAGCTAATTTGATTTTCTATTTTAATGAACAGGAGAGAAACACCCCTTTCTTTCTTTTTTAAATCTATCTCAAACCAGCAATTTAGGAGATTAAATTTATAAAAAACTAACAGAAGGACTCTGAGTCCTCAATGTTTGCAAAAAATACTTTATAAAAATCTGAACATCAAATCAAAGCTATAAATTACCAAGAAAAACATATCAATAATGATGCCGTAAAATATCATGACATATAACATTTGGCTTTGTCTATTAAAATTAGTTATAATGGTTAAATAATATACAAAGTTATTTTTCCTAAAGCCCTTTGCTTTTTGTGACCATATAGTTATTTGTATTGGTTCAGTAAAAATCTGTCCTTCTTCTACCTGAATATAATTGAAAAAAAACAAAATTTAAAATAGTACCATAAATTCCATTTAGTTAGACGAGACAAAACAAGTAATAAGAACAAGTTCTAAGTTCTACATGCAGAAGTGATACCTACAATCTCTTGCAGGAAACTGATCTGGTATCTGCTCTATGGATTAAGGAATCTTAGCCTTAGAGTTTGTAAAAAATGTCACTTCTTGGCAGGATAGGGTCACAGAAATTTGGGTATCTTTTCTAGAAAGGATGACCTTAAAATTGTAAGTACTGCTTATGAAATCTGGTAGAGTTGAATTGAACAGCTCTCTGCTTTCAGCTGAGCTGACAAACACATAAAAATAAATTAAAGCCATAGGAGCATTACAAAGCTCTAGACAGATGCAAACTCATAAGCCTTAGTATTGTAGTGTTCCATTAAAAAAAAACGACATGAGGAGTTGAGGATATACTAACCAACACTTCTTGTTTTATCTATATAAATAAATCAAAGCAAAATATAAAGTCAGTAATACTGATTGAGAAAATAGTTAAGCAAATGTAGAGTAGACAAACGTGTCCTATGGGGAAGAAAGTCTACCACAAAAAGGTCTGTAAAAACAGAAGTGATGCTTAGCCCTGCCACAATTGTGAGGAAGCACATACATCATGTCCCACTGCTGAAGAAAGAGGAAGAAAAATGCTTTCCACTCTGAAATAAATAAAAATGTAAAGGGCCCCACTATCTAGTTCTAGTCCTCCAAAGAAATAAAACTTAACGAGAAGGACTTTGTCTCTGACTTTTGCAACGCTCTTGTCTGAAGCTATGCCCTGAAATTTGTGGATATGGTAACCATGATAAAATCGCTGTTTTCCACCATGAATAGACTAATGTAAGCTTGATAGTCCTGGTGAATACTGATTGTTTTGCTTTTTAAATACCTGTCTTGTTTTAAAATTTCTTGGTTCAGGTCTTTTGAAGCCTAACTTCCTCACATTTCTTTGCCAGTAAGTGCTGCCTTCTACTTCTTTTTTGGACCTGCGTTTGTTTCTGAGTCTTCTTTTCAGGACCCATACACACAAATCAGGAGATGGCACCTGCAGCTGTCTGTGAGGTTTTGCATTTCACCATTCAATTTCAGTGGAAAAGAACATTTTTGTTCTAGACTTCTTAAAAAGAGACTCAAAATTTACCTGGAAACAATAACTCTCCCCCCCCACACACTTATATTTGGCAAGAAGGATTTAAATATTTCCAGCTCAGTATTTCAGGACTCATGATCATTTCACCTCTGCTGCTAACCCTGGCCCAATCTAAGTTTCTGTGTTGTTTTATACCCCTATATTTAATTAAGTGACTTGGTGACCCCTGTCTGCCATCCATCCTGCTGGACAGGCCGCTTTTATTTACTAACACAATTCCCCATATTGATTCATCCACTCATTTTAATCCCTGATATTAGGCCCTGCACTGACCATTTACGTGCATTAGCATTGGCTTTTGGTTGTTGCAAATTTCAAGTTTTGCAAATGTCATCTAGACCACACATCACCTCCAGCTAGGCCTATTCCCTCAGGGCCCATAATATAGAGATTTCTTTTCAAGTTCCAGCTCCTCCCCATCAATTCCATTTCACAACAGTTAGAGAGGTCTAACTATCCTAACATACGGTAAACGATAATTTAGCAGAGAAATATGTTATTTCCATGTAAGTTCAGGGAAAGCTTCTTGTAGTAGGATCAGTAAGCTCAGTCCTGATGATGGATAGTCTCTAGAGCAGGGTTTCTTAAGCTTTTTTTGTTCCATGGACTCCATTTTAGTCAGGTGAAAACCATAGTAGCAGATGGTTTTATGACACTCAACATCAGAGGTCAGAGAAAATAAAGCTAGTAAGTCGATTGTTTTCAATTCAAGCTCACAGACCCTCTGAAATCTTTCCACGGAGCTCTTGGGGATCTGTGGACCCCTGGTTAAGAACCCCTGCTCTAGAGCATATGGATGATGGAATAATGGAGTAGAAAATGAAGTGGATACATATGGACATTGCAGGTAGAAGCTGTGTGAGCAAAAATGGTAAATGAGGTAGCTTTGGCAAGACCAAGAAAATAGTTCCAATTGTTTGGATCATCAGTTTTGAGGTGCTGGGCTTGTGGGAATCAATTGGTAGAGGGTTAGCACTGCTGGGAAATGGGACACAGCCTGGGTGACTTATGTGCAAGGTGATAGTTTCACTGAAGAAGTGACTTCTTGTTTATAAACACCCCTGAAGGTTACTGAACTTTAAGGCAATCCTTCCTTTATAATCTTAATGAAACCATATTGACCTCTGATGACCTTCAGAGAAGACCAGGTAGATATATTGATGCTAAGAGAAATTTGAGAGGGCAATAAGGAAAATCTGCATGTGAATCTTTATTATGTCATCCATCTAAGGCTGAAGCTAGATCCATTGATTTGTTTGTTCTAACTGTTGTCAAAATTCTAGGTACTGCCTTATTGGAAAAATAAATCTAGTTAAATAAATGACAGAGGGCATTCAAGCAGAGACAAGAAGCAAAATATTTTACAAGTGTAAAGATAAACTATTAGGTCTTGCTCTTCCAACATGCTTCCCCAACATTTTCACACTGCAGTCCTGCCTGATTTAACTCCAACTGGCTAAGCCCCTTCTATTTGCTAAACCAGTTCCCTGGTGGTGATTACCTGACTTTCTATTTCCCAAGTTGATTCATCCTGTTTGTTTAGAGATGGCATTATTAGACTGCTAATGATATTTACACATTAAAAGAAACTAAGTTTTTCTCTCAAATAAAAGATTAAAAAATCAGGAAATAATAAATAATATAGAAATCAGTTCCTATACTTGGGAATTAGTTAAATACAATATTATAGAGGCCTGAAGAAATAAAAATTATATTACAAAAGAATGTAAAAATAGTTGGAGACTGGGAATTATACCAACTAATTCACTGAATTTGTCTGTTTTTCTCTCATCTGAATGGTAATGATGTTCTTAAAAAGGCTTTCGATTTAAATCACAGGGGAAAAAATAACCAAGTATACGTTAGAGAAAGCTGATAGCAATCTTTTCTAGTTTTGGTTTCAATTTTCTGTAAAATTGATCTTTGTTTTTGTGTACAAATTTTTATATTTTTGTAAAAGCAGTTTTAATCCTACTGATCTAGCTATTGTAGCAAATAAAAAGCCAAGTCCAGTGGAGAAGGATTTGGGGGCTCCTAAGTGAGAATCAATATTTCATTTGGATAATGGCTAAAAAATTCCAACTGTCAAGATAAAGGACAGATTATAGCCATGATAATGATTTAGAAGATTAAGTGAAGTGGAAGTGTGAACTAATGGAAATGACTCAACACATTCAGCAACTTAAGACTGTGACCTAAATTCATTCTGACAGTTGTTCTACCTGCCTGCTGCCCGAGTAAAGTAAATGCATAAACAGAACATGAGTGGGGTCAGGATGACGTATAGTGAAATGCTTTTTGTGTACTATACTTATTTGATAGTATCTTATCAGACACTGCATTATGGAGCTTTGATTGTTCCTGCTGTCTACTTTTATGAAGCAGTGTAGTTTAAAGAGAGCACTGAACTCTCAGCAAGAAGATTTGAGCTCTAGTTCTGGATTTGTCACCAATGTGTTATGTGATTTCGGGCAAATGGCTTTCTCTCTCTCTTTCCTAACTAGTTCATTTGAAAGTTCCCTGCCTTCCTTAAGTGCTTGTATTGAGGAGAAAGGCATGGAGAGATGAAGGCAACATGGTGCAAATGGGTTGAACAGTGACTCTTAAATTACTTAAACAGGTAGAACCAAAAACTGTAGAGGAAGTAAGGCTGCAAGTGTGGCAAGTGGGTATGCCATGAAAACCCCGTCGAGATCTTACATTTCATGATTGATCCACATGCCTTAAGCACTTGCTTGTGGCAGGGTCTGTGCAAGGTGCTGTGCTGAGGATACTCTAAGGGAAAAGAAAAGATGCTGCTCAGCCCAGATTAACTTTGCAAGTCTTGAATAATCAACGCGAAGAGGCTTGAGTGTTACCACGCCTAAGCTCTTCCTTCCCTTCAGACTGACATACACTGTCAGAAAAAGTCCTTCGTATTTGGAAGAAAAAGATGTAACTCATTTCTAGAAAAAAATATTGTTGGAATGGAACACCCAGGAGAAGGGTAAAAGAGATAATAGTAAGTGCAACGTTTGGAAAACACCGAAGTGCTAGAGAAATGCAATGTGAGGTTATGTCTAAGAATATCTTGGTTATTTTGCTTTGGTTGTTGAAGCAAACCTCTTTCATCCGGATTGTTGTCGGAGTTCTTTTCAGGATTTGTTTAGGAGACAGTACACTCTTCCTTTATTCGTCTACCTTCCCCCTAATTGATGTTTCTTAAAATAATTTTCAAAGGATACATATTATGCACATGTTTAATGCTTCCATAAAGCACTGAAGGCAAATATAACCATGAGAATGGGGTATGTAACAGAATTTGTTCTCCAGAGAATGAAAAAGCATTAGAGAAAACTCAGTGCAGAATTCTATGCTGTTGCAAAGGCCAGTAATTGGTACCTTATTGGAACAGGCAAGTGCAGTCACAGGGTGGGACTATCCTAAGGCTGTGACTGATGTGATTGTGTTAATGACCAGGAATGGCTTTTAAACTATATGCAAATGAGAAGATAGATGTGAAAGCCCATTGCAAAAGCAATAGCATTATGCAAATGTAAAGTATCATAATTAAAATGTATGACGAATTGAGGTGTCATAAAAAAGAGCTCCTGTATTGGAGTAGGAATCAGGAAACATAATATCTCATTATTAACAGGGAAGAGTTGAATTTATAATTTCCAAGCGCTTTTCATAGGAGTGGGTTCTATGGGTTCTAAGTAACTGGCCATAATAAAAGTGAAAGGGACACAGTCAGGCCAGTTCCAAACAAATGAATAAAATGAGAAAACAAAATACTGAATTGACACCTGCATGTTGCCTTTTAATGTAAATACCCTTAGGTATCATTCAATAGTTTTAAAATATTGTGGTTTAGTAAAGTTGATACTTGGGTATAAATATTATGCCTTTATTTTTGGTTAGAAGAAGAATTATTTATAGCCTAGATCTAACCATTTTCATACTCTTTAACTGACTAAAACAGATTCAAAAAAAATATTAAGTGCTATGCATTGAAACTTGTTTTAAATGTTAACTGGCACTATGTATATTACTGTAAAACAATGTTAATTTAGTCAAGTTTTCAGCTTATACTGCCTGGTATGTCTATGTAAGAAGCCAATTTGTGTGCATTGTTACAATTTCAGGTTATTTATATATGATGTTTTGTAAAACTCAAATGCAACTATACTGTACCTATGGACCAAATAAATGGCATCTATGTACTTGTTACACATGCCTGCACAGTTAAAAAAAAGTACTGAATTGGTTATTTCTGCTCAAATGACTATGAAAAAGGCAGCATAAGACTGTAAAATTCAGTAAGTGGAGACTCTAGAAATGATAGAGAAAACTAAGAAAATGGATTTCCAGAAAGAGAATTGGTGTGAAGGAAAACAAATAATGTGACTAGAAATAAAAAAAAATATGCATGAAGAAAAAAGCAACCAAATGATAGCTCTTTTTTAGGAAAGAAGTTTTGTCCAAGTCCAGCAATGGAGAATCAGAAAAGGAAAAGAGTATATGGAAGAATGAATAGACTAAAATGATCAAGGAAATGATGTTAAGATCCCTAATGAAATGGGACATAAGTCCTGGAAGAACTTGGAGCACAGGAGCATGGCAATGACAATAGAGCCAAAGACAAGTAGAAGCAATAGAAAGAAAGAAATTAACGGGAGTGGAAGGGAAAGGGTATTATTGTTATTATTATTTCTATATTTCCTATACATTAAGATATTTTACCTTCAACTCTTGAGAAGTTGGTACTTGAGAGAGACCATGAAAATTTCTAGTAGATATGCTTTTAAGAGAAATGTGAAGTTATCTAAGGGTAATTTCCCTGTATATAACAATTATCCAAAGGAAATTTTAGTTGCATCTCAGGGAAAAGAGAATAGAACCAGAAATAAACAAACAATTTCTGGAGTCAAATAATAGCTGTCAATGTGATAGAATGAAAGATGGAAGTCTATATGTTTGTATATATGTGCTAACAACATGGAATGCAATAGCAAAAAAGGAAAGCAAAGCAAAGCAAAGCAAGAAGCAAGACCAAACAAATAACAGTACACCTGGATAATAGTATGTTGGCTACACTGTATTTTCAAAAACAAGATCTCAATTGAATCTCAAAATTGCCTTGTGATGGAAGATGACACCTTTCCTAATAATGTCAAAATTCATTTCTCAAAACTTGAAAACTGGTGGTAGTCAATGAAGGATGAACAAATTTCCATTAGAGATGGGAATAAATTTAAAATATAGGACACATGTTTAAAATATTTAAAATTTTTCTTGTTGCACAATAAATATTTATTTATTATAATAAAAATAGAAAATATTGCTAAAAAAAGATATATCATTCATAAACTCACAACCCTTACTATGTAAATTTTTAAACATGTACAAAAGTAAAGAGAGAATATAATGAATCCCCTTGTAACCATCACCCCTGTTCAACAATTATCAATATTCTGCCAACTGTGTCACCTATCTATTGCCTGATTCCTCTTTAACACACACAGTTTTGAGGAAGTGGTGCTGGAGTTCTTTAAATCAAATCCCACACATCATAACATTTCACCAGAAAATTATTCAGTGGGTATTTCTGACAGATAGGCTTTTTAAAAAATAAATATAACCCCAACAGCATCACACGTAACGAAATTAAGTTATTCCTTAATATGATTGTCTTGACTGTCTCAAAAATATCTTTTAACAGTTATTACTTTCACAAAGACACCAATGAGGAGTTGGTTCACAAACCAGATTTCTAAATCTATAATAGCTCATGCCTCTACCTCTTTCTATGACATTTATTGATGAAGAAAACAGATCCATTGTCCAGAAGAATTTCCATCATCCTGGGTTTGGCTGATTGCTTCCCTGTAGTGTTCAAATTGGTCTGTTCCTCAATTCTTTACAATTTATGCAAATTGGTAGTTAGCTCTAGACTCTGATGTTTAATTTGATTATACACACATTCTTTTTTTATGAAAATGGGATGCATTTATACTTCATACACCATATATATAAAAGAAAGATAACAGGATAGAAAACCACTTACCCTTTTTAATTTTAAAAATTTTGGAGAGTAACAAAAGTTAAAAGATGAAAATATTAAGAGAAAAATTAAGCAAAAGATTTTCAAATAATCAATTTTCCAATTACAGAATGCAATTGAACAATCAAATAAATAGAGAAAATAAAAGTCAGAGAGAATGAAAATCAAAGAGTAATGGCACTGACATGAGAAACGACAGTGAAAGGAAGGAAGGAAATGCTGCATTGAGCCTAAAAATTGTTGCAGCTGTGGCTGCCCAACATGCTAGTGTTTCTTCTTGTTCTAAAGCTTTTTTTCACAGCCATTTCCCACATATTTAACCCTCAGTTTTGTGAATTAAGTCAGATTAATAGTAGAAATGTAGATGAATGGCATATGAACTCCTGATTACAGACATTTTCGGTCAGTTTTTTAACTTTTCATTCTGGGAGATGCCTGAGTCACTGGGTAGAGATGCATTCTCCAAAAAGACCTATTCAATTCCTAACACCCAGTCGCAAGAATGTGACCTTATTTGCAAACCGACTTTGAAGACATCCTTAACTAAGGAAAGGCCAAACTGGATGAGAGTGGGCCTTAATCCAATATGGCTGCTATTCTTATAAGAAGGGGAAATTTGGGCACAGGCCCAGAAAGACACAGTGAGAAAATGGCCATGTGAAGACTGAAGCAGATACTGGCATTATGCAGCTGCAAAGCAAGGAAGGCCAAGATTGCCACCAGAAGCTGGATGAGGCAAGGAAGGATTCTCCTCCACAGGTTTCAGAGGAAGGGAGGCTCTGCAGACACTTTGGTTTCAAATGTCTGACCTCCAGAACTGTGAGACAATCAATTTCTGGCTTTTAAAAAAA
>PVKH010010025.1:0-18497 GCA_004027955.1 Chaetophractus vellerosus
ATATCCCATATCTCCTTCTCCTTAAAATCTCACCCTTCCATTTTCTCTTCTGGGTCCCCATCTTCAGTTCTAATAGTCTGAATATGACTGGCCTCATACTAACCACAAGATCATCTGGGTGACTGGGGTGCAGGTGTGCCTGGTTCCAGAATAACAGAAATAAAAGGCCATGATCCAGGGGAGTGGCCAGGTGTAGAAACCCTAACCTCATTGATATCAGCATGGAACCAGCTAGCAAACTCCCTGGAATTTCTGGGGGCATTCTCAAAGTCCCACTTGTCAGATATTTTGCCTCTATGGATGCTCTGATTATTTAACCAGCTCCAGAACCCCTGCAGATCAAACCTCTGACTGACCCACTTCTCTGGCCCATCACCAGGTTAATTGCAGCCTCATGGCTACTTTGAACTAAGTTCTGCCACGTGGCCTTTATCATTTCATGGTCCATCATCAACAAGGATATTACCAAGTCCAGCATTAGGACCATATCTCTTACCTTTACCCTTGGCTTTCAGAAGAGAGCCACCACTGAACTTAGTGAGGCTGGTGCCTTTTTCATCATTGAATTCCTTGGTGTATCATCCGGGTCCTCCCATAGACATACTTCTTTGTTAATTGTAGCAGTTTGATATTGCTTACAAATTTCAAAAATAGATATTGGATTATGTTTGTAAACTGGTTTGTTCCTCTGGGCATATTAGATTATATTGGATTCAGAGGTTTCACTTTTACTTGATTAAATAGTGATTAAGGCTGTGATTGGCCATGTCAGTAGGACATTGAGTCCCTGCCCCCTTGGTGTGCAGGAACTCACAGAGAAACTGCACTTCAGAGAAGGCTGGTGAGAGTTTTGATCCTGGAGCCTGGGAAGTAAACACAACAGAGAAGCAGATACGTGAGGAAGGAGAGATGTTTCCATTAGACACGGCAGAGGTCCAGGGAAGAGAGATGAGCCATTCACCTGATAGTCTACAGCTGGCCTTGTAGTGAGAGCAGAGCAGCTGAGCCAGGAGAGAAACCAGCCCTGGGAAGAGAGGAACCCAGGAAGCCTGAATTCTTGCAGATGTTGGCAGCCATCTTGCTCCAACACATGGCAACAGACTTTGGTGAGGGAAGTAACTTATGCTTTATGGCCTGGTAACTGTAAACTTCTGCCCCAAATAAATACCCTTTATAAAAGCCAACAGATTTCTGGTAATTTGCTGCAGCACCCTTTTTGCTGATTAATAGAGTAGTCTACAGACCTCATATAATATCTTCATTCTAGAATTCAATCTTGTGATAGCTTCTTTATTCTTCTTCTTCTGCCTGCCAGGGCAACTCACACATATCCATTTCACTCAGCATGTGTTATCATTCTCTCCAGATTTCTGAAAGAGCCACCTTGAAAGTAATTTCACTTAGCCCTTGAAGTTCTTGCCAGATTGTGAAGCATATGTCTTGAGAAAGTATCCCCAAAACAATGAGTTTTTCTTATCCACTTTTATATTCTAGCCCACTTGATCAAGCACTCTCAAAATCCAATCCCAGAGGTACTGTGCTGGCTCCTGCTGGTATATGCAAGCTAATTCTTCAGTGGATGTCTTGCAAATGCCTGAATCATCATAACTGCAAGGGCATTTCCCTCCACTGTGACATTCTCCACATGAAATCTTCAGCAACTGGACTACCACCTTTTGCCAAGGCCTATCTGTGCCCTATATATGGACTCAGGATGGCATCGTCTTTGCTCACTGGGTTATGATTTAGCCAGTCCCATCTTACCTCCTGTTTTTACTAATCAGTCCTGGTACTACCTATGTTAGTTTGTGTGATCTGAAAAGCAGCTGAAGTAGTATTCAATGTACAAAAAATTTATTGTGTAAAAGACCTGTGAAGGATAAAGGATAAGAAACAGTTAGACAGAAGAGTCTGACATTTATAAAAGAAGAAGGGGAAGGAAATAGGCTTGGGGAGAAAGAGACTCACTAATCTTCGGCCAGGCTTATAAGGAGTTCTCCAGCTTTAGTTACCCTTTAGAGGAGACCACAGATCTCATGGGCTACCACAATGTCTTAGTTTCATCCCACCAGCTCTTCAATTTTTAATTTCCATCATTATCAGCCAAGGGCAGCCACTTAGGGCATTGACTCAGCAACACATCTAGCAGAAAGAAAGTTCTCAGGAATAGCACATCATGGGTGTTTTCCAGAGGATATCATGGGCATGTGCCAGCAAAAGTCTAAGGGATTTTTGGGGGGTACCAACTACATTTTCTACAAATATGTATATATTCCCATATACATTAAGGAAAAGAAAACTCTGAAGCCGGTACAAAAAATTTTTAACAATGATGATGTCCAAGTGGTTAAATTTGGGGCTTCTGTTTAATTTTTCAATATTTGGTTTTGTTTCTCAGATACCCTAATTTTTATAATATAATTTAATTATAGAAGTTAGTTTTAGTTATCTTTAAAATGCTATAAAGTAAAATGGAAACTGCTGATGATATATGTTTAATGAGAATCAGGAGAATACAAAGGGCATGGATTACATCTATATAAGATATATTTAAGCAAATGCACAGGAAGGAAACACAAAAATTATAGTTGTGTTGCATGATTATGGTTATTGTTTTCTTTTCATTGTCACAAACAGAGAATGTATTGGCACAAGTAAACAAAGAAAGAATCTATATTAAAACATTTTCACATTTAGCAAATCTCAGACAAATCCATAATGTTACTATGTAAAAATAAAAAAAAACTAGTAAACAGCAACTGAATTAGCATTTCAATAACCATAGAAGAAAAACACCAAAGCAGAGTACGACAGACTTAAATCTCCTGCAGAACACCCTGAAGGCTGTATTTCCACTGTAATCATATTCTCGGCAGGAAGATCATAGAGTTAAACCTCTTCCTTCTCTCCTGCAAGGTAGTGCTCCTTGTCTGTTAACAAGAATGGATAATGGGGAAGGGCATTCTGCTTCATTTTGCTAAAAATAACAAATGAAATAAAAGAGAATGAAAATCATTCCGAGTGTAGACGGGAGTCAATTCACATCAAAGGACAAAGACTTGGCTGCCAACCAAGACTGAATCCCCAAAGAAGAATTTTGGACATATTTGACCTTTTCTTCCCACTTTAATTTGTTTTCGATTCCGACCTGACTAGAAGTTGGCTGCCTTTCTTTGAGCTATATAGTTATTTTGCATTTGATACTAACCCCAGCTTACCTTCAGTTCCACACTACTCTCCTACCAGTATTATTCCTGAGATCAACATTGCCTTTTCCCTTTTTTTTTCTCTCAAGGGTAAAATGAAAGCATCTGCATTGTAACAGCTGTTTCAAAGTTTTCATTTTCATAAATTCAATTTTTTCTTTTATAAATTTCTTTTCTAAAATTTTTGGCCTTGGTATTCTAACACTATATTTGGAGAATTTTCCCTATTGTTTTCTATTTTTTTGTTTTACTTTTTGTGACACTGTTTCCTTTTACTGATATATATACAATCTTATAGGTGATAGGGAGTTTTTTGTGTGTGTATTTTTACTGTGCTTTATTTTTACATGGTTTTATAGTCCATATACTGACTTCTGACACTCTCTGGCAGATTCCAAACATTTTCCTAGGGATCCCTGAATATTCAGCAGTAAACGCTATAGAAAGCGTTTTAAGTGTATATCGGCTCATCTGAATGTCTATGACCAAATAACACTGCCTATGAGTCTTTATTATAAATTTGTGTTTATTATATAAGGGAGTTAGCAATAGTACTACTTTATTACAAGCTAATGAGATAAGAACAAAGCGGGTACATAACACAATTCACACCAAGAGACAGTAAATGGGCGTCATTGCTCTACACATAAAATCATAGCAGAGTTTGAAATTGAAAATTTTATCACAGTTTATTTGGAAGGCCCTCTGCCTGAGAAGCAAGAATTCACATCGTGAAAAGCAATTTAGTTTCAGCAAGACAACATTATTGTCCACTAAAATTGATATTGTTAATTTGAATTTTATTATGTTATAGTTTATATTTAATTTGTAAAATTGTTTGGCTTTGTAAATATGTGATAGCTATAAGCAGTTGGGATTTATATCTGGTTTTATTTTTCTACCATTTTTAAGTAGCAATGTAATTAAAATATTTTATACCAATACTGTGGGTTCAAGACTTTTTTTCCTTTAAAAGTGATATGTATATTTTCCCAGTACAAGAAACACTGGACTAGGATCTACCTATAACTGAAATATTAGTTATTCTCCAAGTGGAAATACAATAATGAATCCAGCAGTGCACACATGCAAATTTCAGATGCTTCCTTATACTCGATAGCAAATCTGAGAACATGGATTTCTTGCCCCTAATACCTCTCTGTGACCTATTTTAGAGACTCTGAAGGGCATGAAGTAACTAGTTAGGTAGTTGCTCTTATGAAATTCCAATTATTTTTGTCCAATTAATGACTGGGTCTTATACCTCCATCCATATTCCCTTCATTTCTAACATATTTTCAGAATATTTCCCAATAACCATTTTCACATCTAATTTGTCTCTTATTCATTCACTTATTCAGTTGCTTCTGTTTCTTTTCTTTAAGATTGGTTGGTGATAAAGATAGTCATACCTTAAAGACATACATATTCATTGTCCTTATCCGCTGTTAAGGCTTCAAGGCTATTATATTGTTCATTTATGACTCTTCTAGAAACAGTTTAAGGTATAAGACACATCCACTTTTTCTCTGGAAAATCAAGAATAAATAATTATCATTCTTCTAAAAACTATGTGTTGATACATTAAAAAACTATATTGTTTTCCAAATACTATAAGCTAAAGGATGTATCTCCTCTATTGAGGAAATAATATAAACAAATAGTATCATTTTTATATTAGCAGAACAGAATAGGAATGGCTTTGGGAGTGTAGCTTAATGCAAAATACTGCAATCATTGTAAATCCATTAGGTTCAGTCAGAGAACTGAATACTATTCTCTTTTTTTCCAAATATTTTCATCTTAAAAAGCATACCTCATTAAATTTTTCTTCATTACATACAGTGCATACATCTCTTCTGACAAGCTTCAGCATTGCTTATTCTGAAAATCATATGGTTCAACAATATAAAATCAAAATAGAAAAAATGGCACCATTACCTAAATCATTGGTATTGATTAATAATGTTTTTATTCTCATAATCAATTTCTTCTGGCACCAAGGAAAAATTAAAGTCAAGGTTAGTGGCAAGAATCTTCTCCATTTAAAAGCATGATTTAGAAAATGAGGTAGATATCTGAATGTAAAATCTTCCCCAAACTAAAAATCCATTAAAAGAGACCATATCTTTTCAAAGACAAAATGGAAAATACAATCACAAAAAATGAAAACTGTGAAACCTCTTAAGAAATATTGAAGTAGAAAGGCAGTAAATATTAATACATATAAAAAACAAGGAAGTAAATATTTCTATGAAAAACTTATTTCTTGTTTCACTCTACAGACATAACAATAAAGTAAATCACTGACCATCTATTTAGTTCCACCAAGGCAAATCTCTACATCAACATGTTGTATAATAAGAGCTCAATAAATGTTCTCAGCTGCTTGAAAAATAACTGGATAATTAAGGTTTATAATGATGACCCATAGAGACTCCAAGAGCTTTAACTGTAATTCCTTCAAGACCAATGTTACTTTTGATACTATAATTTTAATACTAAATGTATTCTGTTGCATTTCTAATTATGTAAAAATATTAATATATAAAATATCTATATACTAAAATACTTGATTAGACATAAAACCCTATTCCCCTGATAATTTTAACTTAATCTTACTTTATTTGCAGATTTGGGAAGGTAGATGGCAAATAATAATGCATTTCTGAGAAATCTGAAATTCCAGAAAATCTGAATAGGACTTATCCTAGACTCTGTCCTATAAAACTAGAATTTCTCCAAAACGGTCAGCGTATCTCAAGCTCCCATTATGTGCAAGAAATTATTTTTTGTGTTTTCAGGATTACAAAGATGAGTAAGACAAGGTGCTTCCCTTCCACAAGGTTGCTGTATTATGAGTGCAACAGAATATCTAGATGGGAGCAAGTAGAACCCAGGAATCTGCCCCTGCCCTAGGTCTTTCTATACTACACTTTGCTCCTATTGCCTCCCATGATCACAGGGAGATCCTCAATACATAGAACTGGGCTGAGTTTAAATTAATGGAATCTAAGCCAAATTTACAGGAAATTTACAATTAATAATCCTTGGTGATGTTGAAAGCTTCTATCAAAAATAGAGAATAAAAAGAGAAGCCAAATGACAGAAGAACCAAGCACATCACACAAAGCAGATACTCAATTTATATAACTAGAATGGATAGCTGTTAGCTCAGTTTCTTAGAATTAGATATGGGATCAAGGTCAAAGATGGAATCCTTCATGTTTCTGGAGCCAGCTTAACACAAATGAATAACCTTGCCAAATGGGGATCTGATGAAAACTATGCACGCTACGCCAGGCCATCTTAACCCACCACTGTCTGCTAAAACACAGAGCACATGCCCTATTGTGTGTTGGACAGACCTTCACTTAAAACAGACATCACTTCCACATTACGGTAACTACAGAAGATTGTCATTGTCTTGTCAAAAAAGAAACTACTGAACTACAAAATTCTGGTACACAATGAGGAGTAACAGATAAACACGGAAAATGCCAGCTATTATTTGTTTTTATATTCTTGGATGTGGAAAATATACATTCCATTTAGTAAATAATTTGATATTGGTAGGCTAACTATAATGATGACTCTTTTGCCTTTATTTTTCATTAGGGAGGTGAAAGAAATATTGTTTCTTTATATATGCATGGGCAGAGGTAGCAGAAAGGTAAAAAGTAAGGATATTTCACTATCATATTTTCTTTAAGCAAATAAAAAAGCAAGAATGACAATCAGGTTCTGGACCACCATGCTATTTCAAAAAAATAAATAGATAAAATTTAGGTACTTACCACTACCCTGTGCTTCTTTTGAAAATATTCACATCTATTCATTATTAATATGAAGGTTACCATGGCACCTTTGGCAACAAGTCACATTTTCCTGTCTCTGAGAAACTGATCCACATTTTAGCAGAAATGTTGGCACTTTCAATATAAATATTCTGCATGTATCCATTTGTTCTGTCACAATTTTTTTAAGACAGCTATTTGCTGGTTTTATGCCTCAATTTTCTCCATACTGTTTTTTTTCTCCTGTCTATGTTACCACCATGTTCTAAGTAACATTTGTCTTCAAAATATAACCTAGGGAGAAATGAGTTATAATACAAAGGGATGAAACGGGTGCTAAATGAGACAGGTGAAATAAATGAGATTCTTTTTTCCATTTCTTTGACACTATTACAAGCAGAAGTAAAGGTGCAGCCTTCTGTTTTGAAAACCTACTTTAACAATGATACCATCTTTACAGCAATGAATACTTGGTCAATTTGTGATATTTTCATAACTCTGCTTCCATCTAATGGAATTATAGGCATATCTTTTTCTAGTGTTGACTATATAACTAATACACTTCAGCTGACAATCTTGTTCATTCCTGAAAAGAGATAGACTGCTGAACATGGAGAAATTAGCTACAGAGAAAGCATTCTCAGAGGTTGTCTTTCAGAGTCAGAAAAGGCTGTGATATATAAAGACTACAGAAGACTAATGCTTTGGATCACTGCTGAAAATGTATAATTACCACAGGAAGCATGATTCACAAAGAGTGGTGCAAAGCCCTGACTAAGTATATGGCTATCTTTCAATATGTATTCCTTACCTAACCATAGCAAAGCAACAAATGCAGCTAGAATTTGGCAGTTCATGTTAATTTTATAATGAAAGTATTGCCTTTTTAATTTAAACTTCATTTATGGTGTGTATTAAACATGTTTAGTCAAATCATCATGGGCATAAGTAATCAATGATTAAAAATATTTTTTCAAGGGTTTCTGCCTTTTAAGATAAGAAAATATAAATAGGGAATACTGCTTATCCTTCTTTGTAAACTCTAAGAAAGAAGGAAGGGAGAGAGGGAGGGAGGGAGGGAGGGAAAGAGGGAGGGAGGAAGATGATAGACAAAGGAAGGGAGGAGGGAAAGAGGGAAGAAGGAGGGAGAGAGGGAGAAAGGGATGGGGGGAAAGAAAACATTTTAAAATCTTTTTTCCTTGAGCCTATGAACCTTGCAAATAATGCAATTACATTTCAGAAGAAAAGTAAAATGAAATAGATTGCAAGTATACCTCATCCAATTCAAACAGTCAATATTCAGTTGCCAAAATGAATGCTAAAAACAGTAATGTTCAGGAAAATTCCACCTATTAAGAACATATTAATAAACCAATGCATGGAATATCTCTTTATTTTCCTTTAGTACCACTAAAAAACAAACTAAATTCTATTATATAAAACAGAACATTTTAAAGGACAACATAAGAATAAAATAGATCCATTCTATCGTCACCCCAAGTGCTATCTGATTTTCCTTTGTTTTCATCTGTATAGAAGAATCATTTCAAATTTTTTCTCAAATAGAAAAGTTGAATTGGAAATGAATAGGAATTAAAGAAAACTCATTTTTTCTAGTTTTTGCCATATACTTCACATCAAAGGCCTCTTAGTCCTCTGTAACTATGTCTCAAATCTATAAAACAGTAAAAACTGCAAATTTTATCTACTGCATACATTCTACAATTTGTTCTCTTCTCTTATTATTCTGCCATTTATTTAGCCATATGTTCACACTACTTTCAAGGGAACATCCTCACTTCACTCTATGAATCTTAATCTTGTTCCTGCTTCCTTTTGCCCTACCCAGAAGGGATTTTACTTTACCTGTGGCATTCATTATCCATTTAAGAGTCCCTTTTTTTCCTCTTGTTTTACCCATCTGAAATAATGATAGAAATTAAGTCATAACAAAAAAGTTGAAAACAGTTTTCCTTAACCTATAGAATGATCAAGTGTATTTCTTATTTTCCCATGGGGTTTTTAGAATATGTCATACATTTTATAGTTCTCACTATATTAGCAGAGTTAGGTACTATATTGGTCCACCTTTATAGATGAGAAAGCTGACACCAAAGTGATGATGTAATTAGTTTTAATTGTTCGGCTCCTAAAGTATGAATCTAGATATTAAACTCATCTGTGTGACTCTAAGGACTGAGCTCATAACACAATGTCTATTGCCTCCTGCAGCACTTAGCGTAATGGATCAGATCATTTAATTGTGTGTCACTTCAACCAAACTAAAATCAAATGGTTGCATACAGGGATCATGCTTTCTATCTCTTTACACACTATTCATGGTACTTTCCATATGGTGGGCAATCGAGTTCAAATGAATGAATGATGAAATGAATTTATCTAATATACCTACATTACACAGCAGCTCTTCAGAGAAGCTTGGTTGACACTATAAAATGTCTTCAGGAAGCTGCCTTTTCAGATTTTATCAGGCATATTTTAATATCTCCTAGAATATGTATTGCTTGTCTAGAGAACTTGTTTAAACACAAGTTTCATAGATAAACACTTAAGCCTGAAATAATAGCAGCAAATGGTTCAGAGCACTATTTAATATGCTACATCTCATTTCAACCCAGGAAATGGTAACTGATTTTTATTTTACACTTTGTTTTATAAATTTGTATTATAATTTAAATGATCTTAAATACATTAAATTTAAAGGCAACATTTTTACAAACTAGGTGTTCATGTAGAGCCATGAGGGGTTAATTGAGCGTGGACAACACACATTTGAGACTCCAAACTGAATAATTTGATTTGTAAACTGGTACTTAGTATACAAGAAGCCATTACACATGCTCCTTATCTGTCCCCAATTAATTGTGCGCATCTCTAAGGAGTAACTTAAGAATGTTTGTTTCCATTTTACTGCCTATAAGGCCTGAAATCTATAAACATTTATTTCACTTATACTATAGCTTTCTAACTTCGGTATAGTACACATAAATAATAGCATTTATTATGTGCCGACAAGGAAAAAAATGGAACTTTGAATAGTCATACAACAGGTTTAAATCCCCCTCTTTCAAATGTTCCCTTTGTCCCCACACACAAACACACATGTCCAGAAAGAAAAGTAAGTTCAGGCTTCTCATTAGAATGGTAAAGTATATATTACGAGATCTCTATTTGTCAATATGGAGTTGCCTTCAGTTTAAGAAATTCTTTGTGTGGAATGTATTCCCAATACAACTGTGGGTTTATCAGAAATGTAATTTTTGGTTATTTGATCATCAGTGTTATCGTCCATATAGTGAACTAGATATTAATTGTGTAAAAGCTGGAGCCAAGGTTAGACATAATCCAAGCTTTTGAAGATGGCTCCAAAGCTAACATTTTAGGGCTGCTTTTAGAGAGAGCTCTCATCTCTCCCATCTGATCAGTTGTGAAAACACATTCCTCACTTAGCCACCAAGAGACCCCATTACTTGTTTGCTTAAGAATTTATTCCCATTAACTTGATAGTGATACTCCTCCTCTTCTTTTTTCTCTTCACCTTCTTCCACTTCTACTCCTTAGCCTTCTCTTCCTTCTGCTTCTTCCTCACAACCCCAGTGTGGTAGGTTGAATTATGTACCCCCCAAAATGTTTGTCTTTGGTCTTAGTCTGTGCTCCTGTGGATGTGAGCCCATTGTAGATGAGATCTCTTGAAGACGTTGTTTTAGTTAAGGTGTGGCCCAACTGAAAGAGGGTGTGCATTAATGTGCTTACTGCAGGCCTTTATAAGGGCAAGAAATTTAAACAAAGTAAGATAAAACCATGTGGAGGAGCTGGAAGTGGGAAGTCAGCAGGAATCTGGAAAAGAAAAGAGAGAACATTGCTATTGATGGTAAAATCAAAGAAATCCCAGGATTGCCAGCCAACCAGAAGACTACCAACTCTGAGAGGAAGCAAGCCTTCCATCTTCCAAAACTGTAAGACCGTAAATTCCCATTTTTTAAGCCAACCCATTGCATGGCATTTGTCATAACAGCTAGGAAAAAAAGACGCCCGCAAAGTTGGCGACTATATCTTTGAAACAGGTAGGAGAAAGACTCCCATGAGCCACACAGCCCTCCTAAACAGGACCAAGTATTATTTATCATCCTACTCCCAGTTTTCACCTAAGTACTGACACATTCATAATAATAAATGAATTATTGACAAATAAATGAATACTTCTCCATTTAAACATCAATATGATGGTATTTGGGGAATTTTTTCAAATACTGCCAGCCTGGGTTTGCTGCCCTTCAGTTTGCTCTTTTATTTTCCTGTATTTTCATCTATTTTATGTATATCCCACTTTTGACATTGGATAATAACTAAATCCCCTTTGTCTATCTCCACCACATATTGAGATAGGGAAATACTATAAGATCTATGACCAAGATATGCATAAACACTATGGAAACCTTGAGCAAATCAATATTAGATCTAATTTTTATTAAAACGTCCATATTACTGAGACCCTAAAGAGAATCATTTATTCATTCAACAAATATTTTTTTAACATCTACCACATTCCAGGCATTGCTCTAGATGTTGGGGAATCAAAAGCAAACAAATAGACAAATATTCCAGTCCGCATGAAGTTTATATTCTCATGGGGAAGAAGGAAAACAAACCAAATAAATATGTAAAATGTATGACATTCCAGATAGTGATGAGTGCTAAGGAGAAGGAAGCCATCAATGAATAGGGGTATGAAATATCAGAGAGGGATTGAAATTTTAGATATGGTGCTCAGAAAAGGTCTCACTAAGATGAAGTTTGAGTAAAGGCCGGAAGGGGAAAATGGAGCTAGTCATGCAAATGCTGCAGAGAAGATCATTTCTGGGAAAGGAATCAGCATGTAGAGGCTGTGGGTGGGAGCCTACCTCACTTGCTCAAGGAAGAGCAAGGAGGGGAGCGTGGCTGGATCAGTGCAAGGGAGAGAGAAAGTAGCAGAACGGGATGCCATAGAGGTAAAGAGCTGGTAGTGTAGATTATGTTGAACCTAAGATTGTATTCTAAGTTAGATGGGAAACTTTAGAGGGTTTGAGTACAGTTTCAATGTGATAATTCTTGCTATTGTCTTCATAATTGACTGCAGAAAGGAAAAAGAAGCAGGGAGGACAGCTGGGAGACTATAGCTTTTCCAGGCAGGAGATGATAGTGGTTTGGATCAAGGTAAAGTCAGTGTGGGTAGAGTCACCAGGGGTGATGAGAATTTATCAAGAGTCCTAGAGGTATTTTGAAATAAAGCATACAAGATTTTATGATGCAGCTAATGTGACATGTGAGAAAAGGAGAGGACCTTGGCCCAAGAGACTGGAAGAAGGCAGCTGCTTCAACTGACATGGGAATAACTCCAAGGGGAGCTGGTTTATAAAAAGTATTTTCAGATATGATTCTCTCAGAAGTAGACAGTGAGACAAGGATTTATGCACAAGTAGCTTATCTGTGAAGTTCAAGTAATAACAGTAGGCAAGTGTGGAGGTGAAATAAAGGGAAGGTTCATATTGATGGGTCCTCTTTTAAGCTGGCTGTTAGAGGGAGTGATTGGCACTTAATCCTGTAAGGAAACACATACCTCGGAATTATCCCAATTTAGTGATGAGGATGCTAAGGTATTTATTAGCTCCTAGTCGAAGTGTTAATTTCTCAGCACTTTTGGCCTCCTAGTAGGTAAAGAGGCTTCCTGCATTTTGAGGGAAAAGACTCCTCAGGCGGAGACGCAGATATAGGCCGTTGGAATTAGGAAGTCAGCCAGAGTTTTTAAATGCGT
This sequence comes from Chaetophractus vellerosus, assembly GCA_004027955.1. Classification (NCBI taxonomy): domain Eukaryota; kingdom Metazoa; phylum Chordata; class Mammalia; order Cingulata; family Chlamyphoridae; genus Chaetophractus; species Chaetophractus vellerosus. The sequence continues at coordinate 12,816 of PVKH010010025.1, forward strand.
TTAAAGAAGTGAGTGGAGGGATAAGGGAGAGGCAATGACACCATTTGCTGCAAGACACAGTAGAAGCTATAGTACAGTCCTTGCAAAGTTTGAGATTTCTACTAGTCATCCCTTTGGAAATGTCAATAAAGAGTCTGAATTCCACGGGTGATTTGCTAAGAAAATAGTGAAAGCCTTGTCAGCACCACATAGAGTGAGGCAATTTTAAACTGAAAGGGTAGAGAAAAAAAGAAAAGTAGTCTCTTTATGAGGTATCTGAATTTGAGTCATAATGTTTAAGGTTAATCGAATTATTTATTCCACAGTTTCAAAATGAAGTATCACTTTGTGCAGTAATATCAAAAGGCCAAATTCTGTCATCTTTATTCAGGGTGTAGTATTACAACCATTAGCCCTCTCTCAATTGTCAAACTGTAAATACTGTAGCCTATAATCGCAAAAGGATTTCGTTAAGGATTTATTCATTTATTATTTTATTAGAAGGACGGTTTAAGAAATGGACTAATTGTAAGAACTTGAGTAAAGTTGTATATAAATCTCTACCATCAATTCTCATAAAAGCTTAGCAAGAAAAGTATGAAGCATTGTATGAATAATTAATTAAATGTGACTCTTTCTCCAGATGGGTCAGAAACCTTCACTTCCACCTAGTTGGTGAAGTGTTCACAGAGTTATTTTATAAATATCAGCAAGTTCAGAAAGGTGGTTGTTATGGTTTGAATTATGTCCTTCCCCCAAAAGATACATGAAGTCCCAACTCCTAGTACCTCAAAATATGACCTTATTTTTTCTAAATAATGGGATTAGTTAAAATGAGGTCATACTAGTTGTCCATTAATCCAATATAACTGGAGTCCTTTTAAGAAGGGGAGAAGGCATGTGACTGACACAGGGAAGAGTGCCATGTGATGACAGAAGCAGACATTGAAATGTTGCAGCACCAAGCCAAGTACTGCCAAGGATTGCGACTAAACACCACAAGCCACTGGAGGCAAGGGACGATTCTCCCCTGCAGGTTCCAGAGGGAGCACATGTCCTGTGAATGTAGTTGTGCTAACAAACGCAAAGCAGTTTGAAACCCCAAGTAAATTTAGCACTGGAAAGCTGATCCCACACCACTCTAGTTTGAATGCTCAGAGCAATTTATTTACTTCCTTAATTGCAAGCTGCCAATACTACCAATGCACAATAGCCAGGTCAAGGGCACACAAGACATTTAAAAGTGGAGAATACCCGAGTCTCTAAAGTCCATCAGTCTGAGAGCCAATGGACTGCAGGCAATACCTTTAATGAGGGGTCTTGGAAGCAAGTCCGAGGCAGCATCTAGCAGAAGTGCCAAAGCTGTGAGAGCAGCAGAGAGCTTCTTCTCAGCACAGCACAGGCACTGAAGCCAAATCAGAGTGACTAAGCGTCAATCAGCCTCTACCTGACATGTGCAAAAAGGACATCTGCAGTGGGTTTTTATAAGCCGTGCCGATCTGGCTGACATCAAACCAGTCCATATCATTTTTTTGCAAAATGTGTAATTATCATTTGTTATAAAAACATGCTTTTTGCAATTTGTTTACATTCTAATTGTGTTCGAAAATTTTTACAAGTTTTGTGTTTTTATCTCAATTTGTGTACAACAGTTTTTGGGATTCAAAATCATTAATGTCATTTCAATACACAACAACATGGCCCTGGCCGGCACCTTGATTTTGGACTTCTAGCCTCCAGCATTTATGAGGTAATACATTTCTGCTGTTTGAAAACACTAAGTTTGTAATATTTTGTTACAGCAGCCTTAGGAAACTAAAACAGTGATCTTCATAATTCTTCATGGAAAACTAACAAACAAACAAACCAAAAAAACATTTATAGAGTTAGAAAAAATATTTCTGGAACTGAATATTCACAGGTACCAAAAACTTAAGGTTTAAATATAAACTCATTCTATTCCATAGAAAATCTGTTCTTCCTTATGGATTATGTTTTTGTGTCATGCCTGGTTCCATCCACTTAGTCTCTCAAACAAGAATATAGGAAGTCAAGTCTCTTTCTTCTTTTTCTCCCTCAGTAAATGGCACAACTATGCATCCAATTACTAGAGTCAAAAATCTAGGATCATTCTCATTTTTCCCACACACAGCCCATAAATATATGCTGTCAATTTGACTCCAAAACATATTTCAGTCTAAATAGAGATCATCTCCCTCTCTTCATCTTCACTGCTACTATCCTTGCCAAGTTACCATCATCTTGGATAAATTGCTGCAATATCCTCCTAATTTATCTCCTTACTTTAGTTCCTGATTCCACCTCTTCTTTACAAAACTAAATAAGATCATGTTGGACTCCCCTAATGCAATCTCCTAATGGGTTTCCACCACACCAGAATAAAATCCAAAGTTCTTAACCCAGTTACAAAGCTCCACATAATCTGGCTCCTGACTACCTCCTGTAACTCTGACATAATTTCATAGCATTCTACTCTCTACTGCTGTGCTGAGATTCTCTGACCTGGCTTTTTTCACTTCTTTAGCACATTTGCCTCTATCTACTATATGCTAGATGTCCATAGTAACCTCCCCCCATGGTCTTGTTAATGAAAAATGCCTCCAAATATTGCCAAATATCCTTGTGAGGGCAAAATAGCCTCCGGTTGAGAACCACTACCCTAGACTATTGCCTCACACATAATAAATGTTTTATAAATATTTTTAATCAATAAATAAAACATACTTTACCTATTTATTTTTATATTTAAAAACTGAGATATAAAGTCTCACAAATATACATAGATATCCACACAAGCAGCATGTGGATGATAGCCAAGGCATGCTTGAAATCCAAGTCTCTGTTACTACAGAATCACAGCTCCTAAGACCTGTGGTGGTTTGAAGCTGTATGCAACCCAGAAAAATATGGTCTTTAATTTACCCATTCTTCTGGGTATGAGCCCATTCTAAATAGGCCCTTTTGATGAGATTACTACAGTTAGGGAGTGGCCCACCTCAGTCAAGATGGATCTTAATCTTCTCACTGGAGTCCTTTATAAGAGACAGAAAGCAAGAGCCTGGACATCAACGGAAACTGCAAGAGAAGGGAGAGACCAAGTGACCCTGCCATGTGCCTTGCCAAGTGATAGATGAATGAAGGATCGCCAGCAGCCAGCCCCAAACACCGGTCTTCAGGGCTAAAACATCACCTTGATGCTTCGATTTGGACTTTTTTTTAGCCTTAAAACCATAAGCTAATAAATTTCCATCGTTTAAGCCAAGCTGTTGCATGATATTTGCTTTAGCAGCCTAAGAAACTAAAACAAATCCCATGCTATAAAACCTCCAAAGTAATCAGACTCCTAATTAACCCCTTCCCCACCATGCTAATTTACACATAACATCTTACTTTGATTTAATTATAATGTATGCTAATTATTTGTTTCTGTATTTCTCTCCCTCACCAGACTGAGATATTCTTGGGTGAAGGGATCAAGGCTTTCTCAGCAATTTTTGGACCTAACAGTCTTTAGCACAAAGAAACTGTTCAAAATATATTTGGTAAATTTAATTAGTGGTTATTCAACCAAGGATGTAGCTTCATTTCCAAAATCCACCTTTTCTAAGAGATACTGGAAGTGTTATTAGGTCATATTTCCTCTTATTCTTGTCAGTAAATACAAAAATAAATTTTATTTTATCAACTAGCTAATTATTAATGAAAACATTTTGGCAAGCACAAAAAGGGGTTATGAAGATATGGTCTGCCAGTTTCACAGTTTTGGAGTTGTAAGGGAGGAACCCTCTGGATGAAGTGGGAACCCAGACAGAATAAAAATGTTAGTGAAAGTAGAAGAACACACAAGCATTCAGAAACTTGTGTAACATTTACTCTATATTATATTAATTTTATTAGTATATTAGCCTCCAAGGAAGGGACCATGCCTTATGCATTTTTTTAATATCTCTTGCCTTGTACAATGCTAGCCACTCCTTATCGGTAGAATAAATGTATGTACCCAAACTGAAATGAACTCCTGGAGTAAGTGGAGTAGGGGAGAAGAGAGTGGTCAGGAAAATTTTGTTTGAGGATGCCTTCAAGACTGAGGACTTAGCCAGGAAAACTGTAGGAATGTGCAATCAAAAAAGCATACTTCAATGGGACACAAATATATTCATGCTGTCATAGGTAGGTTTTCTCGAAAGCAGCCCACAGAGTAGCTAACAAAATAGTAAACTTCCACCCCGGAGAAGCCCTGCTAAATTTGCAAATAAAATGGCAAAAATCTCTGGAATATATAAACCATGCCTAAGAAAAGAAAATATACCTATATGCCAAGCCTTCAATCTTAATGCTTGTGTTTATGAACCTTATTCCTGTGAAAATAAAACTTAGCCTAATTATAACTAATGCCCAAGCATCACCTTCTGGAAACCTTGTTACACAGTGTGGACTTCCTTTAAGCCAAACTTAGCAAATAAACTCACCACCTCCCCCCAGCATGGGCTATGTCTCCCAGGGATGATCTTCCCTGGCACCAAGGGATTACTACCAAGTGCTAACCAGGATTATCTTTGGAAAAAGACCTTGTCTAAAAATGAGAAACATTAGATATAAAATAGTTCTCATGCCTAAGAGATTTCAAAGTGAGTTGGAGGTCATTCCAGAGCTTATGATTATGCAGGTCTAGGCAGATTCACTAACTGCCACAGTAAACAAAGCCTCAAACAAGAGTGTTCCCAAGTACCCTCAGGATGTCTGGACACCAGAGGCAAGGCACACAGACTCATGAAATTAACATCCTCTCAGTGGGCCCTATTTGGAAGCATATGTTCATTTATTTCCCTAATATAACAGAGTTATACTCATTTATAATTCCCCTACTCACGATTCTTCTACTCCTTTTATTTGAACCTATAATTTTCAATATACCCATTAAACATATCTGTCAAAGACTTAAATTCTAATTGTTTATATGCCAGTTGAGCCCTGAATCCCAGCAGAGTTGTGGTCAACTCCTACTCTCCAGTTCTTCGGTCTTGCCCTGAACAACCAATAAAATGACAATGACGGAGAAGTCCCATGCCCATAATAAGGAGTATACACAACTGCAAGCAAAACAATTCCTTCCATCTGCCCCATAATATCCATAGGTCCCTTCTCAGCCTGTAGCAGTCAGAGAGGACATCATCCCAAATCCCGTAAGATGAAGAAATGAGCAATCATAAGAGGGAGTATAACCATGGACCATGATGGACCATGTAGAGTTATTGTTATTGTAGGAAATTATTCAAAAAGTGCAGAAATGATGAGAAAGTAAATGATGGATCTATCAAATTATGTCCATAGGAAATAGTGATTGATTGCATATGTGGAACATGAAGAAAGAGTAGTAAATATCTATCCCCAGATTTCTGGCCTGGGTTCTTCATATACTCCATTCCATTTGGATTTTCCCCTGGTCACCTTTAACACTTACTAAAGATGCTACCTATTGCACAGTAAACCACATGCTGTTTTACATTCTATTTTGACTCCTCAAACCGTTTGAAAGTTTTTGAATAGAGAAATTATCTAGGTACTCAATAAATACCTTTTTATGATTTGATATTATATGCAAAATAAAAAGAATATAATGAATCGATCCCAATATACTCAACATCCAGATTCAATAATTATCAATATTTTGCCACAATTCCT